>JAIUZE010001820.1:0-178765 GCA_022085475.1 Heliosperma pusillum | reverse complement strand
CTAATTTTTCACTCTCTCTCATCTTTATTAATTAACCCTTAATCCCATCTTAATTCAATATATAAGACTTTCCACTCAACCACTTCTCTCTCATCCCACATAATTTCATTTCTTCATCTCTCTCTAAAACCCAAAGAAATCAAAACCCAAAAAAATCAAAACCCAAACAATTCAAAACCCAAAAAATTCATAAACATTCATCACCTTCTTTCATCTCCCACCTCCGGCCACCATCTCCGGCCACCACCGGCCGCCGGCCGCCGGCACCGGCCACCACCGACCGCCGGCCACCGGCGGCGGCCACCACCGGCTGCCGGCCAAAAAAAAAAAAAAAAAAATTTTTTTTTTTTCAAATCTTTTTCTTTCCGCTTCGTCTCCACCGCACATGTTCCTCGCCGTGCCTCCTTCTCGCCGCCCTCTCCTGCCGCCTCTTCTCTTCTCTTCTTCTTCTTCTTTTCTCTTTTCTTTTTTTTTCTTTTTTCAGATATGCACCATTCTTTTTAGATCTTGTTTTTTTCTTTTTTTTCTTATCTCTTCTTTCATGTCGTCTCTTCACCACCCTTTTTTTTTTTGAATCTATGTTTTTATTTTTTAGATCTCGTTTTTATATTTCAAATTTTTTATGTTTGTAACTTTTTTGTGGTTAGTAGTGTTGTTTTACTGAAGTTTCACATAAAATGACTGAAGTTTCACATAAAATGACTGAAGTTACACTTTTATTAACTGAAGTTACAAATGACTGAAGTTACACATTTTTTTTACTGAAATTTCACATAAAATGACTGAAGTTTCACATAAAATGACTGAAGTTTCACATAAAATGACTGAAGTTACACTTTTATTAACTGAAGTTTCACCTATAGTAACTGAAGTTTCACATATTGTAACTGAAGTTTCACATATAGTAGCTGAAGTTTCACTTTTAGTAGCTGAAGTTTCACTTTTAGTAACTGAAATTTTATGTTTTTATTTTTTAGATCTCATTATGATTTTGCTTAAGTTACACTATTATGTTTTGATTTTAGTAGGATTGTCTTAAAGTTATTCTCCTTTCTTCTCCTTTCTTTTCTTTTTTTCTTTCCCAGATCCGGTTTCCTCCGTCGTCGGCCTCCTTTGGCCTTGTTGTTCTGATTTTTTTTTTTTCATTTCTTTCTCAAAGATCTATTATTTACTTCTTCTTTTTTTCTCTTTTTTTTTTTCAGATATTGTTTTGTATATTTGTTTTGTTTATTTTTTCTTTTCTTTTTTATTTTCAGATCTGAAAAAGTGTGTCAAACTTCATCTATTAAAATATCACATATTGTCTATAAAAGTTACACATATTGTAAATTAAAGTAACACAGATTCTCTATTAAAGTTACACACCTTATTTATTAAAGTCACATATATGGTCTATTAAAGTAACACAATTTATTTATTAAAGTAACATAAAATGACCTTAAAGTTTACACTTGTTGATAGTATTAAAATAACACACATTATTTACATCGTTTTTTTCCAGATCTGATTAAAGTAACATGTTTTTTAAAAATTAGATCTCGTTTTTTTTTGTGTTTGATGTTATTTTTTTTTTTTTTTTTTATATTTAGAATCAATGTTTTTATTTTATATCTTGTTTTTATATTTCAAAATTTTTATGTTTGTTTCTTTTTCAGATCTCAAAAATCACCATTTTTTTGTGGTTAGTGTTGTTGTTTCACTGAAATTTCACCTATAATGACTGAAGTTTCACCTATAGTAACCGAAGTTTCACATATTGTAACTGAAGTTTCACATATAGTAACTGAAGTTTCACATATAGTAGCTGAAGTTTCACTTTTAGTAGCTGAAGTTTCACTTTTAGTAACTGAAGTTTCACTTTTAGTAACTGAAGTTTTTATGTTTTTATTTTTTAGATCTCATTATGATTTTGCTTAAGTTACACTATTATGTTTTGATTTTAGTATGATTGATGGTGTATTTGGACTGAAGTTACACTATTTTGTACTGAAGTTACATTATTTTGGACTGAAGTTACACTATTTTGGACTGAAGTTACACTATTTTGGACTGAAGTTACACTATTTTGGACTGAAGTTACACTGGTAATGACTAAAGATAACATGTCTTAAAATTTCATTATTAAAAATTGAAGTTACACTTTTAAGGACTGAAGTTACACTTTTAGGGACTGAAGTTACACTATTAAGATACATAAGTTATACTATTAACAGACTGAAGTTATGCTTGAAGTTGTACAATTAAGAACTGAAGTTATACTAGTAAGGACTAAAGTTACCAAAATATGCCTTAAAGTTAAATCAACTTAAATTAAAATTTTCAAATGACTAAAGTTACATAAACATGTCTTAAAGTTACATACTTATGTCTTAAAATTAAAGTTACACAAATACGGTTTGAAGTTAAACTTATAAAGACTGGAGTTACACTCATAAAAAGGTTCAAATCATATAAATTGTCTTAAGTTAGAAAAATTCAAATTTGTACCGTCGAAATCATATATTTTAGCTTGAAGTTACACAAATAATGGTTGAAATTACCATCAGAAAAGGCTAAAATCACATAAAATTGTCTTAAAGTTACATAAATTCAAATTCATATAGTCGAAATCACATTTTAGCTTGAAGTTACACAAATAACGGTTGAAGTTACACTCAGAAAAAGGCTAAAATCACATAAACTTGTCTTCAATTTTCATAAATTCTAATTTATGTCGTCGAAATCACATTTTAGTTTGAAGTTACAAAAATATTGGTTGAAGTTACACTCGTAGTGACTGAAGTTACACTCATAAAAAGGTTAAAATCACATAAACTTGTCTTGAAGTTTCAAAAATTCAAATTTATGTAGTCGAAATCACATTTTAGTTTGAAGTTATATAAATAATGGTTGAAGTGACACTCGTAATGTCTGAAGTTACACTCATAAAAGTCTAAAATCACATAAACTTGTCTTGAAGTTTCATAAATTCAAATTTATATAGTCGAAATCACATTTTAGTTTGAAGTTTCACAAATATGGGCTGAAGTTACACTCACAAATCTCAGAAATTCAAAAGTGCTCAAAAGTGATTCACTAAAGGCTAGAGAGAGAAAGTTAATTAATTAGTGCATAGGTAATTGATTAGTGTTAAGTGTGCTTTTGTCTCTACAATCTCATCCATTCATCTCCCTCATCCAATGGCCAAGATGAGGACTCATGGACTCACAAAAATTGTTGGACTCATAAGAACCTATCTATATATATATATATATATATATATATATATATATATATATAGAGAGAGTTAGGTTCAAATGAGTCTTTCCTTAACTTTGAGTCCTTGAGTCCTAATCCAAGCCATTGGATCAAGAGGATGAATGGCTAGGATTAAAACAAAATGGAGGGTCAAGATTGTGAGACACACACAATCCAATCTCTTCAAACCCTAATATATATCCCCTTTTTCACTCATCTTCTTTCATTTTCACATTTCTCATTCTCTTTCTACCTCCTTTCTCTCTCTAACATCCTCTTTAAAAAAAAAAAACCAAAGAAAAAAAACCCTAACCCTCTCCCACCGGTCCACCACCCCCACCCCCACCGGTCCCCTCCCCCGACGCCGCCATGCTCCCGCCTCCCCTTGCTCCGCCGCCCTGCTCCGGGTCCGTCCGCCTCCCTCCTCCTCCGCCTGCCTCCTCCCCCGCCTCCCTCCTCCTCCGCCTGCCTCCTCCCCCGCCTTCGCCTGCCTCCTCCCCCGCCTTCCTCCTCCTCCGCCTGCCTCCTCCCCCGCCTTCCTCCTCCTCCGCCTGCCTCCTCCCCCGCCTCCCTCCTCCTCTGCCTCCCTCTTCCCCCGCGTCCCTCCTCCTCTCTTTTTTTCTTTTTTTTTTTTTCTTTTCAGATTTGATTTCATATTTAGTTCTCTTTTTTATTTTTAAAAATTTTTCTTCATAATCTGATGTTTTTTTTATTGTTTCCTTGTTTTTTTATTTTGTTGGTGGTTGTTTTTTTTAATTTGTATCATCAAATTTATTTAATCTCGTTTTAGATCTGAAAAAAGGTTAAAAACTATCGCTATTTCAAATCTCGTTTTTTATTTTTCAGATTTGTTATGTTTTTTTATTTTTTATTTCAAATCTATGTTTTATGTTAGATTCGTTTTTTACTAACCTTTTTTTCAGATTCGTTATTAATTATTTAGTTTATCCAGGTTTTTTTTCAGATTTCTTACGTTTATTTCTCATTTTTTCAGATTTCTAGATCTTTTTCATTTTTCAGATTCACTTTCTTTTTTTTATTCTTGGTTTTCATTTTTAAAATTTCTAGATCTCATATTTTTTTTTAATAACCACCACCAATGTTTTTCTATTTTTTAACTTCTCATTTTTTTATATTTTATTTTTTGACTAAAGATTCAAAATTATGAACTAAAATTACACTAGTATGGACTGAAGTTATACTATTATGTACTAGAGTTTCACTAGTACGTACTAGAGTTTCACTAGTACGTACTAGAGTTTCACTAGTACGTACTAGAGTTTCACTAGTACGTACTAGAGTTTCACTAGTACGTACTAGAGTTTCACTACTATGTACTAGAGTTTCACTACTATGGACTAAAGTTTCACTACTATGGACTAAAGTTTCACTACTATGGACTAAAGTTTCACTATTATGGACTAAAGTTTCACTAGTATACACTAAAATTTCACTATTATGTACTAAAGTTTTACAATTATGGACTACAGTTTCACTAGTATGTATTAAAGTTTCACAATTATGGACTAAAGTTGCACTGGACTAAAGTTATCTTATTAAGGACTGAAGTTACTTAATTAATGATTATAGTTACATTAGTATGAACTGAAGTTACACTCATAAAAAACTAAAATCACATAAATTTGTTTAAAAATTATGTAAATTCAAATTTATATAGTTAAAATCACATTTTAATTTAAAGTTACACAAAAAATGGTTAAAGTTTCACTCTTAATGACTAAAGTTCGTCTCATAAAAAAACAAAAATCACATAAATTGGTCTTAAAATTATATAAATTCAAATTTATATAGTTTAAATCACATTTTAATTTAAAGTTACACAAAAAATGGTTAAAGTTTCACTCTTAATGACTAAAGTTTGTCTCATAAAAAAACAAAAATCACATAAATTTGTCTTAAAATTACATAAATTCAAATTTATATAGTTTAAATCACATTTTAATTTAAAGTTACACAAAAAATGATTAAAGTTTCACTCTTAATGACTAAAGTTCGTCTCATAAAAAAACAAAAATCACATAAATTTGTCTTAAAATTACATAAATTCAAATTTATATAGTTTAAATCACATTTTGATTTAAAGTTACACAAAAAAAGGTTGAAGTTACATAAATAATTATTAAAGTTACACTCGGAATGTAGGTGAAAGTCCTTAAAACTTACTCATTTTGTTCTAATCTTGTCCCTTCATTTTGTTCTAATCTTGTCCATTCATTTTTCTTTTAATCTTAGCCTTCCATCTTGTTCTAATCTTGTCCCTCCATCTCTTTCATCCAAAGGGCAAGATGAGGACTCATGGACTCAATTTTGAAGGTGGACTCATTATAACTTGCCTCTATATATATATATATATATATATATATATATATATATATATATATATATATATATATAGTACTCCATATCTGTGTACAACATGGCTAAAGGGTTCTTCACCTAGAGTATTTTATTTATGACAATGAGTACTCTCTTAGTCCCAGTCAATTGTTCGTCTTTTTTATTCTTTATGAGAGATTAGGCAAACAAACAATTGTGACTGATGGAGTAGTTATTTTTAGGGTAAATTAATTATTACTCTCCCTTATATAACCCACTTTTTGAAACTTACGCGCTTATATAATTTAAGCGAGGACCATTTGTATTCCCATATTTGATGGTCCACCTGCTTGGTAAGTTGTCATAATAATTATTACTCCTATCTCAGATGCTACTAATGATGATGTTGATGCTCTAATAAGCCGGCTGGTTGAGCAAAATGCTGATTTACCTTGTATGCAAGACGAAGATGGTCTTACCCCCCTACTTACGGCGGCTCGTGAGCGTAAATTCTTCACGGTTTTTAAACTTCATCAACAGTCACCTAACTGCGCGCAAATTGCTGATTTCAAAGGGAGGATATTGTGGCATTTGTTTGTATCTCGATTTATCGAACGTGATCTTACATTATCACCGATCAATTCTTTTGAAGAGATGGATAAAACAGACGCATTTAATTTTTTAATTGATCCTGATGTTGGTGGTCACATTAGAAGGCTAATGCAAACCAAGGACAACGATGGTAACACACCTCTACATCTTGCTATTGCAAATCGTCACTTTGATTTTGCACAGTTCTTCCTTGATAACTGGTCTCAGCATCCGAACAAAAGATACACATTTCAAACGTTATTGGCAGTAGAAAACAATGCTGGTGTTTCGTCATTTAACTTGATTGGATCAGCCGATCATCTCCCTCTCGAGGTAACTTACTATGTAATAACTATTATTTTCATTGTTTTTGGGTTCAAATTAGCGTACTGTGTCGCTATTATGAATCGAACCCCCCACAGCCCAACTTTACTGTTTGAGTAAGAGAACCCTTACCACTTTATTCATCCTATTTTCATATGATCTGTTCCCAAGTGCCCCCACCCGAAACAACTTGAAATCCCGAATAACTCATTTACCAGGTCTAGCTAAAACTAACCGAGCACCATTTTGAGATTAATTCAAGTCATTATTCCATTTCCTCTCTAAATTGTAATATTTTGATTTTGTATGGACACCCAGTTTGAGAAATCCCTATTCAAGAACGGTAATTTACTATATGGACACCGAAGCTCGTACGGCGTACCAACAACAAAGATTGAATCATATGCAAACACAATTGGTGTAATAGCAGCTCTGTTAGCCACCATCACATTCACTGCAGCATTTACCGTACCAGGCGGATTAGACAGCAGTAAAGGAACCCCACTCCTCATGGGAAATGCGGCATTTCAGGTGTTCATGGTGGCGGACGTGGTGGCGATGTGTACATCGGTGATGGTCCTTTTTTGTCTGTTATGGATCATGACAACGGGACACAAAAGAGAGTCAATCTTACTTCTAGACGTAAGTGTGTTTTTACTGCAAACTTCATTTCATGCGACACTTGTGACATTTATGACGGGTCTCTATGTCACAACCATACCGATTGTTCCGGCCATTGCTATCTCCACTTGTGTTATCTGCAGTCTGCTCATCATTCTTATGCACAAGAGATTAGTCATGCTGACCGTTGTGCCCTTCTTTGGGATGGTGATCATCTTGGGTCGGAAAATCCGCTAGTAACCGATTATCTTCATTCTATACGGTCCATCCTTGTTCAAACCAGAGTACTGGCGTTGGTTTAAATGTCTCGAGTGTTTCAGTTTCAGTTTTTGAATTTTGGGGTCGACAGTTATTTATCCCGTAGAATTCGATGCGTTGAGACGATTTTAATTAGAGTAAATTAATAATTACTCACTTTTATAAACCACTTTTCTAAAATAACTCCCTTTTGTAATATTTTAATAATTTACTCTCATAAAATATTCTCACGTCAAAAATTTCACCCAAATTGACTTTAAGATGAAAATGGGTAATTTCTGACCGATATACCCTTCATTTGTTTTTAACTCAAGACTCTCATATTTTTGTTCCCATTTCCTCTCTTTCTTTCTCTCATTTTCATATGTTTCTCTCTCTCTCTCACTCTCATTTTCTCTCAAATAATCGATTTTTGATTGCATATGAAAGCTATTGAATTGTTTAGTATTGTTTACTGTAAGTTTCGTTCTCCTACTCTTATTTACAGTGAGTTAATTTGTATGTTTGAAACCTTAATTTCTTGTTTAATTAGTTGCAAATCATAATTATTTCATTTAATTACCTTAATTGCTGTGTTTTTTATTCATGTTTCTGGGTTTCTAACCCTGTTAGTGTTGTCTTGTTAGGTTCAATTTTTGGGTTTGAAACCTTCTCATTGTTTAAAACCCAAATTTCCCCAATTTCTAGAGTTATGAACCCTAATTTGAAACTCTTTAATGAAAATTACAATAGAAATAAAAGTTGAGAGAAATGAAGAAAAACATACCTTAATTTGGGGGGAATGGGGAAATGATGGGGATGAAAATTTATAAGTAAGGTGAAGAAATTGGGAAGTTATGAGAGATAGAAGACAACAATAGTATTTAAGGTAGAGTAAGGGCATTTTCGTCCAAAAAATAAAATTCAAAACTGAAAATTCAAATTAGGACAGAAATGGAGACGGAATGGTCATTTTGGGTTCAATTTTTGACCTGAGAATATTTTATGAAAGTAAATTATTAAGACGTTTTCAAAAGAAAGTTATTTTAGAAAAGTGGTTTATAAATGGGAGTAATTATTAATTTACTTTTTTAATTACAATAAAATGATGTGCACAAAAAGACTTGAAAGATTGTTAAACATGACATTATATGGTAACCCCAAACTTAACTAAAATATTTAGATATTGAAATTATATGCACAAAAAGCCTTAAAAGATTGCTACATAATGTGTCTCTAAACATCCCTCATGGCACTTTCTAAACATGATTAAAGCTAAATTACAACATAAATAAACTAAACCAATTAAAGTCATCTCTACTAAAGGATCAGGTGCAGTAGTTGCAACAGATGCTTGATTTTGCTCCTGAACAACAGTTATGTATAACTTAATCACACACTTAAGCATACTTAGAACATAATCTTACAAACTAAGCGCGACATAAAACCCGATTCCTCCAATAATCCCATTTGATATAGAGTAAGTTAAGGGCTTAAGATCATGGTAACAAAGGGGGGCATAGCTTCCCTCATGTTACTCCAATCAATATCTTTTACCACTTTCATCATTAAAACTCCAACTATTTGTTGAAAATGTTAATCTAGAAAATTCTTGTATCATTTACTAAGTGAAGTATACAAAAAAACTGAAGAGAAATATAGAATTATGTAGGAACTAGTTTACTAGCATTAAGATTTATCTAAAAAGTTCATATTGTATGTTGCTAGGAATAACCTAGTAAAATCCACCAAGCTAGGACTAGTATAAATAGTAATGAAGGCCTCATTTGAGGTGTGTAGTCCTTAAGCTCCTAACATGGAGTTATCAAGGTCTCACCACCAAATATTATGTAATATCACATATTTAACATATAAATAAAATCATCCATGTTGAGAATATCGTGCTCGCTATATTTCGCTGCTGAAAGTCCAACAGTATTACAAATGCTGGTCCAATAGCCCATGGTGGTACACTAGTCATTAAAGGAGTAAAAAATAGGGACAATAGGAAGTAAATCCCGACAACTACCGCGGTTAATCCTGTCCGACCACCTTCCCCTATCTTCGTTGATGATTCAATGTACGTGGCAATTAGTGAGACGCCGAGGGTGGACCACACAATGGTAGAACTTGCATCAACCATCTATGCAATGTATTCCCCTTCAAAACTACATTTTTCATCGATGAAGCGGCCGGTTTAGGCCATAGTGTATAATGTACTGGACTACTGGTAGTAGCTAAAACATCGACGAATAATAAGGTAACTAACACAACCCAAACTTGTGTATATTATTAAAATGTGCAAAGCTAATTGCACAAGTGTGGATATAATCATATGAAAATCCACAATTTATTTGAAATAATAGGTTGCGTCACCCATTGGAGTGTAAGGGAAATATGTGACATTTGTACCTTTAAACCATGAAAGAAATGTGACAAATAATATGCCATATATCATGCTACCTTTGATATTCTTCATCATGTCAAATGTCATTATCAATAGGCCCACTAGGCCCAACCACAATGTCGGGCTTTGCATTTTCCCATCTAAAAAAAGACCGGTTGTCAGGTCACTAGGCAATAGTCCGACACTCGGTGAGAGTGAGCAATGTGGATGATTCCGGGCCACCAGGCCTAGCCCAAGATGAGACTGAAGCCCGGTGAAGGCAATGTGGATGATTCCGATCTCACTTTTTCATATTTTTCACTGATGTTTATCGTAGTAAATACTTTTCAATCGAACTTTTTGACTTGTGCCTTTAAAATTTTAGGACACGTGTTGAAAAATCGGACCATCGTAAGTGTAAGATGGATTCAAATCCACTCAAATATCCGGTTTAAAAGCATCAAGCGTTTATTCATGTTCAGTACGGAGTATATGTTAGTGATTTATTTTCCACTTATATGAGTATATGACGGTCTTATTCTTAAAAGAGACTTATTAGTTACTTAATATAGGCAACGCTTTTTATACCTAAAATAATTCAGTTGAATCAGATTTGGTGTATTATTGTTGACAAGTGGCGTCAAACTTGTTACTCAGACAAAAGTAGCAAATAATTAAGAAAAAAAAAATATGCAAATCGTTTATGATTTTGCATTTGACCAACATTAATGCAAATTGTTTATGATTTACATCGACAAGTAAACGTGATCAAATTGATCCAGTTTATGACCAACTTGTACGCGACCTGACACTCCACGTGAGCTTCCGAGTTTGACCATAATCCAAACTGATTCGACCCAGTATGACTTAACGAATTTTTTTATATTTTCACACTGACGATCATTATCCCTAAATTGCTAAGTAATTGAGTTGGAAATAACCCGAACCCGAACTAATCTAACCCGACATACATGACTCAAGTTTTAACAAACTCAAAAGTAACCCGGTTTGAAATGCTTGACCCGGCACCCAACCCGGTTAACTTGTTTATTTAGTTTACTAACTAACCCACACTATTCACGCAACTGTCTCTTGAGTCTTTCACTCATACACCAATTACTAAAAGTTTCATTTATTATAAAATGACTCACAGAGTCATAATCTAGTGCATTTTTGACAAAGTTGCAAAACTTGGCATTCCACTCAGGCTTGCTTCCTCCTCTTCGGAGACTGATTATCTGATAAGGAGGGAGACGAGGACAAGGCGGTCCTCTCGAGAACTCGTTTCGATGTTATCCGGACTGGGTCTGGTTCACTAGAGCAAACCCGCAGTGGAAAATTGAACAAGGCCTTTGGTCCCCTCATTCGGAAGGCTGTCCGATCATAGGTCATTGCCGCATCCTCAGCTGTCGCAAATGTTCCCAACCAAACCCGAGCACCATTTTTCGTAGGGTCCCGAATCTCAGCGGCATATTTCCCCCAAGGCCGATGTCTCACTCCTCGATATTGTTTCTCTCTTGTCGCAACTGAAGGGTCTGCCACAGGAGACCACCCTGTGTCAATGGCATCCTTTAACACGCTGTACAACAACATATCTCCTTAATCGTCATCTTTTAGTGGCAATTTACCCCAGTCATCCATTAGGCAATTGTATAACCCACCGAAACCAATGACGTCTTCAAAGTTACTTATCGGACTCATTTTTGTAAGGTGGGTATTGATTAATATAGCTTTAAATTACGATGCCTGAACTGGGTGTTGTTTGAATTTATGTGGCCTTATTATTAAGGATAAGAAATTTTATATCAGGATATAATTTGACACAGTTTTATAGTGTATTTAACATATAAATAGTTCCTGATAAAAAATTTTATCCTGATTCAGTATAAAACAATGAACCTGTGTGTGAAAACTTATCCAGTAAACAGACACAGGATATTGTTTATTCTGGGAAATTGTAGGAGGGGTGGTATGTTCAGAATCATTTGGATACATAAAGAAGTGGAGAAAGGGTATGTCTAGAGAGTTCTACATACGTACAACCTAGTGAGGAGGTGTTATGTCAGTAAGGCAGGTGGAGAGGTGGAATGTTGTCCTATTATGTTTGCCTATTTAAAAATTTTCTCAAAGCCTACCCTTCTATGGAAACAATTTGTCTCTCTTCAGCGATTATATCCGTCTCAAAATTAAAACAAATCAAATAGTATGTCGTTTGTATAGATGAGACAAATATTTAGCTTATCCTACGCATTTTAGTTTTGTCCAATTGAATATATTTGACCCGTTTTAACTTTTAATTGAGTTTAAGACGGATACTAATCTTCATTCCAATCTAAGTTACTTGATGATTGAATTCCAATGTTGCAAGGTACGGTCGAGCTGCCTATCTGTTGATAATATATGGCTGCTGCTCCTCTCCTGCTGCTGCACTGGCACTGCTACACACTCCCTGCCTCCACTCTAACAAACTCTTCCAGATATTTTCCTGCCACATCAGCTTGTAACAAACTTTCTAAGTGTGTAACAAACTCAGAAAGTTTGTTACAGATATTTTGTAGATTGCTCACTTGTATATAGATTGCTCACTTGTATATATAGCTAGATAACTTCATTTGTAAGTTAAGTTTTTCAGATCAATAAAATCTCACTTTTATTTACTCAATTCTCTTTACAATCTTGAGTAAACAGTTAAGAATTCTCGATATTAAGAGAATTCAACATGGTATCATCGTCAAAATCGATCCGCCATTGATGATTCTTCATCATTTTTGATGCTTTTTCTGTATTACCTCACTTAAATTCTCGATTTACTTACTGAATTTGCAGTTTTTCACAGTTTTTCTGCTATTCTTTCCACAAAATTCATCAAAACAAGTTTTTTTTGTTGTTGAATCAAATCACTTTTACTCATAAAATCTTCCGCTGTTCCATTGATCAAACTTCATAATGCCGACTCCTACTGCTTCGTCTGTCTACAAAGATCCTATGCATCTTACTCCTGGTGATCAGTCTTTACTCCAGCTACTTCCGCAGGTTTTTTCTGGCAAATCTTTCCTCCATTGGTCTAGAAACATGCGTGTAGCTCTCATTTCCAAAAATAAACTCGGATTCATCAATGGAGCTTGTCCAAAACCTGCTGTCACAGATGCTCGCCATCAAGATTGGATTCGTACTGATTATACAGTTCTCAGATGGATTCAATTCTCTCTTTCAGAAGACATAGCTAAAAGTTTCTCTTATGTCACTTCAAGCAAGCAACTGTGGGAGGAATTGCATGAACGATTCAATCAGTCTAATGCTCCTTTTCTGTATCAGCTACGCCAGGAAATCAATCACATTAAGCAGGATGATCTTTCTATTGCTGAGTATTATGCTAAGCTTCGTTCAGGATGGGAGGATATCAGGTCTCTTGATCCACTTCCTGAATGTGATTGTGGTGCTATTGAGACATGTACTTGTAATATTCTCAAGAAAATTGTGGATAGAGAGAATGTTCATCATATTCTGGATTTTCTGATGGGATTGGAGAAGAAGTATGACACAATTCGTGATCATATTCTTGCTTTAGATCCTATTCCAGGCATTAATCAAGTATATGCCAAATTACACCAGGCAGAAGTGCAGTTCAGTTTGAATAATGTTACTCAAGGGAATGCTGATGCCATAGCTTTGGCTGCTACATCTGGAGGTGGACCTAAGAATGTTTGGAGACGTGACAACAAGAAAGTTAGGTATGACAGTATTGCTGATCAGGAAGGCAAGGCAGCGAAACCAGTCTATTACTGCACTAGATGTGAGAAATCAGGACATACACTTGAGTTTTGCTGGGTTCACAAAAGAGAGCAGGCTAAACGCTCAACCTATGGTCACAAGTATATTGTCCCTGCTACTTCTGGCAAGAAATTTGCAGCTCATGTGGAAGAGGTCAAGAGTTATGGGACTGATACTCCTCTTGATGCTCCTGTTAACACCAATCCTATGATTGATGCCACTTTTTTGCATGTTGTTGCCAAAGAGCTGTTCAAACTCCAATCTCAAGGCTTTCCTGATACTGCTAGTTCTTCTCAGTATCCAGGTATTCACTTAGCTGCTATTGCTCATATTTCTAACAATCCTAATCCTAACATGACCTGGATTATTGATTCTGGTGCTTCAGATCATATGACATATGATTTGTCTGTTTTTCTTTGTGTCAACAAACTTGTCAAACCAATAGCTGTTAGTCTACCTGATGGCCATACTAAACAGGTTAGATATATTGGTAGTGTTAGTATTACTCCTAAACTCACATTACATGATGTCTTATGTCTTCCTGATTTCAAACACAATCTCCTATCCCTTGGAAAAATTCTAAATGATGCAACATTGTGTGCTAAATTTACCCCCACTGGTTGTGTTCTCCAGGACAGTTTAACTGAAGAGGTCCTGTGTTCAGGCTTGAAGAAAGCTGGCATATATCATCTTACTAGTCATTCTTCTCTTCCTAGTCATTCTTCAAATACATGCTCTATTCTTGTATCTAGCAAACACATTGTAACTGCTAATGTAGTTTCTACTGATGCATTCCTGTTACATGCTAGATTAGGTCACAGTGCTATTTCTACAATAAAACATGTATTGCCTCAGGCTTTTTCAATCATTAATTCCAAGGGTTTTCATTGTGATACTTGTTTAATGGCTAAACATCATAAAAGTCCTTTTTCCCTCAGTACTTCTATTACTCATAGACCTTTTGAATTAATTCATGTGGATTTATGGGGGCCTTATAGAGTTTTAGCTCTCAATGGTGCATCCTACTTTCTTACTGTGGTTGATGATTTTAGTAGAACCACATGGACTATGTTGCTGCCAAACAAGCATTCTGTTTCTCATACCATTGAGCATTTTTTGGCCTATGTCAAAAATCAATTTAATACTACTGTTAAAGTTCTAAGGTCTGATAATGGCACAAAAATATTACAAAAAGACTGTACTAAGCTTTTTGCTACAAATGGCATAATGCATCAAACTTCTATCCCTGGCAATCCCCAACAGAATGGAAGGGTAGAACGAAAGCATAGGCATCTCCTTGAAGTAGCTAGGGCCTTAAGAATACAGGTCCATCTTCCTAAGAAATTTTGGGGAGATATGATTTTAGCTGCTACCCACATTATTAATCTCCTTCCCACTGTTGTTCTGAAATGGAAAACCCCCCATGAATGTCTCTTTGGTACAATGCCTGATTACTCTCATTTGAGAATAGTGGGATGTTTATGCTATGCTGCCCAACATGAGGGTGATAAATTTGCTGACAGGGCTATTAGATGCATTTTTTTGGGGTATCCCATGGGTAAAAAGGGTTACAGGCTATATAGTCTGGACAATCATAAGGTTCTCTATAGCAGAGATGTTGTTTTCAGAGAACATCTATTCCCTTTCTCTCCAACATTCAGTCATCATGACTGTCATCCGCCTGTTGAAATCCCTACTCCTCATTCTTCTCTATTGAATGTGGATGATGATACTCTTAGCCCTGCTGTTCTTCCAACTACTGCACCTGTCTCAGACACTGCTGCAAATAACAATGATGTTATTCATGTCTTCCCTGCACAACCTCTTCTGCCAGCACCTCTTTCTGGTAGGTCTGAACCTCTTAGAAAATCCACAAGAAACAGGGTTTTGAATTCCAAACTTCAGGGATTTGTTTGTCAAGGCTTGCCTACTTCCATCACTGATCCTTCTGCAAGAACTGCAGCCAATGTTATTCTTTCTTCCTCTGCTTGGCTAGATGGATTAGAATTTCAAGGATATTCTCAAGATTATCAGGTCTCTTGTAACAATGTTCTCAAGTTGTATGAACCATCTACATATGCACAGGCAAAGGGTGATCCTCAATGGTTACTTGCAATGGATAAGGAGATAACTGCTCTTGAACAAAACAATACATGGGTCCTCACCACTTTACCACCCAACAAAAAGACCATTGGGGCCAAGTGGGTCTATAAAATCAAGTTTAATCCTGATGGTTCTGTAGAGAGGTACAAGGCTAGGTTGGTAGCTAAAGGGTATAGTCAAATTGAAGGCAAAGACTATAAACACACCTTCAGTCCTGTAGCAAAGTTCACAACAGTCAGGTGTATTATTGCTATTGCTGCTGCTAGGGCATGGCCTTTACATCAATTGGATATCAACAATGCCTTTCTCCATGGGTTTCTTGATGAAGAAGTGTACATGAAGAAGCCAGAGGGATATACCAAAGGGGCACCAGGGGAAGTCTGCTTGTTAAAGAGGTCCTTATATGGCCTCAAACAGGCCTCTAGACAGTGGAACTTTGAACTGTCTAAGTTCCTGATACAGCATGGCTATGTCAAAGCCTAATCTGATTATTCCTTGTTTACTAAAGGCCACACATCAGAGTCCTTTGTTGCTATCATTGTTTATGTTGATGACCTGCTCATTACTGGGGATAATGTCTTGGAAATTCAGGCTATTAAGAGTCTTTTACATGAGGCTTTCACCATTAAAGACTTGGGTCAGCTGAGATACTTTCTTGGCATTGAAGTGTCCAGGTCAAATGCTGGTATTTTACTTAATCAGAGGAAATATATTGTTGATATCCTCAAAGATGCTGCTATGACTGAGGCCAAACCAGCTAAATTTCCTCTTCCCACGGGCCTTAAATTGTCTGTTGATGAAGGACAGCTTTTAGACAAACCTGAGTTGTACAGGAAGTTGATTGAGAGACTCCTGTACCTGAATCTCACCAGGCCTGATATCAGCTACAGTGTGCAGCAGCTTAGTCAATTTCTTGCTGAACCAAGACAGTCCCACTTTAATGCTGCCTTACATCTAATTCGATATCTCAAAGGCACACTAAATATGGGCCTTTACTACCCTGCACAAAACAATTTTCTGCTGCATTGTTATTGTGATGCAGACTGGGGTTCATGTGCTTTCACAGGCAGATCTCTAACTGGTTATTGTATATCTCTTGGAGGGTCTTTAATATCTTGGAAAACTAAGAAGCAAGCTACAGTCAGTAAATCCTCTGCTGAGTCAGAGTATCGAAGTATGAGTCAGACTGCTAGTGAAATTGTTTGGATTAATGAGTTGCTGAAAGAGCTGCACATACAAGTTCCTACTCCTATTACACTTCACTGTGACAACAAGGCTGCACAACACATTGCTGAGAACCCAGTTTTCCACGAGAGAACTAAACACATAAAGCTTGACTGTCATTACATTAGGGAGCAAATTACATCAGGGCTTATCAAGACAACCCATATTCCTACATCACATCAACTTGCTGATGTCTTTACTAAGGCACTCAATGAAAAGCAGCATGCCTATCTTATTGCCAAGCTGGGTCTTGTGGTTCAACCTCCCTAGCCCCATCTTGAGGAGGGGATGTTGATAATATCTGGCTGCTGCTCCTCTCCTGCTGCTGCACTGGCACTGCTACACACTCCCTGCCTCCACTCTAACAAACTCTTCCAGATATTTTCCTGCCACATCAGCTTGTAACAAACTTTCTAAGTGTGTAACAAACTCAGAAAGTTTGTTACAGATATTTTGTAGATTGCTCACTTGTATATAGATTGCTCACTTGTATATATAGCTAGATAACTTCATTTGTAAGTTAAGTTTTTCAGATCAATAAAATCTCACTTTTATTTACTCAATTCTCTTTACAATCTTGAGTAAACAGTTAAGAATTCTCGATATTAAGAGAATTCAACACTATCTCATGCTGCTCATAAAAGGATTGCATTGTGTTATGAGTTGTGTGTATTTGGTTGACAGTGTAACACTGTAAACTACTCCGTGTATAGTATACACCTGGTTAGCGCCTTAGCGGGATATAAACATCGTGCGGCCTTATAAATCTGAGTTCCGTAAAATTCAGGACACCAATTGTCTGATTAATTCTAGGAAGAATGGGGCGGGGAGGGACAACGGTGGTGATGACTGATGAAAGTTAGATGTTGCTACTTGCTACTGTCTTTTTTGGTTTTGTGAGTCCAGGTTCGTCTCGATTTCTCTCAAATGTGGTATCATTTGCTTGTGCCCAGGGTCTAGTGGCTGTCAGAATGGCAAAACAAGCAATCAACGAAGGACTCGACATGAATATGCCATTAGCTTTGAAATTAGAAGACTGCTATGAACGAGTTTTGTATACGAAAGACCGATTGGAAGGTCTAACAGCATTTGCAGAGAAGCGGAAGCCGATTTACTCAGGTGAATATAAGATTCAAGAATTACGGGCCTAGCAAGTCTGGTGTGAGGTGATTTCGCGTGTGAGACCGCCTCATCTAGTCATCTTAGACAAACCATGATTGATTATAGAGCTAACGAGTTGCTTTATTCATATAAAGTTTTTTTTTTTTACTTTTGCTTTGCCAAATGATATATTTGGATTAAATAAGATTTGTTTAGGTGATTTATGGAAAAGAAATTTTATATCAAGATCTATTTATATGTTAAATACACTTTATCCAATAGATAATTGTAGAATTATTCGGTATAAAACTATGAACCTTATCCAGTAAATAGACACAGGAGATTGTTTATTTTAGGAAATTGTAGGAGGGGTGGTATGTTTGGATACATACAAGTAAGTGATGAGGTGGTATGTCTAGAGTGTTCTAGATACATACAAGCTAGTGAATAGGTGTTATGTCAGAAGATAAGGCAGGTGGAGAGGTGGAATGTTGTCATATTGGTTATATCTTAAAATTAAAATATACTTTGGATTATAGTTTGTCCCACCTATACTTTTGTTTAGCCAAATAATATACTTGGATTATATAAGACCATGGATTAAAATGGTTTTACGAAAGTTTGTAGCCTTTCGTTTATAGAGAAGCAAGGAAGAAATAGAGAATAAAATGAACGTTATAAAAATATACTGAGTACAATAACATGGTAAACCCGAAATTGAACTAAAATATTTAGATAATAGATATTATATGCACAAAAGGCCTTGAAAGATTGTTACAAATGTCCCTAAACAAAAGAAGATGACTATCTCTCATGGCACTTTGTGCATACACACTCACTAATTCAACTAACTAATTAATAAACTAACACAATCTCCTTAATCTACCTTCTAAACTTGCTTAATTCTAAATTACAACATAATTAATAATTAATAATTAAACTAAACCAAAGGATCAGGTGCAGTAGTTGCAGCAGATACTTGATTTTGTTCCTTAACAACAGTTTTTTTCAGCTTAATCACCCATTTAAGCATACTTACAACATAATCATACAAATTAAGCGCGACGTAAAACCCGATTCCTCCAATAATCCCATTTGATATAGAGTAAGTTAAGGGCATTAAGATCATAGTAATAAAGGCAGGCATAGCTTCCCTCATGTTACTCCAGTCAATATC
Source organism: Heliosperma pusillum (assembly GCA_022085475.1). NCBI lineage: Eukaryota > Viridiplantae > Streptophyta > Magnoliopsida > Caryophyllales > Caryophyllaceae > Heliosperma > Heliosperma pusillum. The sequence goes on along the minus strand of JAIUZE010001820.1, from coordinate 159,656 downwards.
TTTTACAACTTTCATCATTAAAACTCCAACTGTTACTAATGCTGGTCCAATTGCCCATGGTGGTACACTAGTTATTAAAGGGGTAAAAAATAGTGACAATAGGAAGTAAATCCCTACAATTACCGCGGTTAATCCTGTCCGACCACCTTCCCCTATCCCGGCCGATGATTCAATGTACGTGGCGATTGGTGATACGCCGAGGGTGGACCCCACAATGGTAGAACTTGCATCTACCATGTAGGCAATGTATTCTCCTTCAAAACTACCTTTTTCGTCTATGAATTGGCCGATTTCGGCCATAGTGTATAGTGTACCGGTTGTAGCTAAAACATCGACGTATAATAAGGTAATTAAGGCAATCCAAACTTGGCTAGTATTAAAATGTTCAAAGCTAATTGCACCAAGTGTGGATTTAATCATATGAAAATCCACAATTTTTTTGAAATAATTGTAGGTTGCATCACCTATAGGAGTGTAGGGAAAATATGTGACATTTGTACCTCTAAACCATGAAATAAATGTGACAAATAATATGCCATATATCATGCTACCTTTAAAGTTCTTCATCATGCCAAATGACATTATCAAAAGGCCCACTAGGCCCAACCATAATGTTGGGCTTTGCATTTTCCCATCTAGACAAAGGCCGGTTGTCGGGTCGATGGTCCGACAACCGGTGAGAGTGAGCAATGTGGATGATTCCGGACCGACTAAGCCCAGCCCAAGATGAGACTGAAGCCCGGTGAAGGCGATAAAAAGCCCAATACCCGCCGCGCAAGCGAGCCGGACCGGTGTTGGGATTAACCGGGCTAATTTGGACCGGAGCCCAAAGATTGCAATAAGAAGAAAAATGACCCCTTCTACTAAAACAACAGCAAGGGCAGTCTTATACGACATGGGCCCACTTCCATGAAAGCCCACCAAATTATAAGCCAAGTATGCGTTGGGCCCCATCCCTGGGGCCAAGCCCAAAGGTAGGTTAGCAAAAAGGCCCATGGCCACTGACCCAATAAACGACGACAACGCGGTCCCCACTATAAGGTCACTTTTAAGTTCGGCTAAGCACTGCTCGTACCCTGGGTTGGACTTGAGCACACACTCAGGTCCACCAAGGGGCGAGCAATCCTTAGCCAAGCAATTCCCACCAGAATCAGCGATTATGGTGGCATTGACGGTTATAATATAAACCATAGCTAAAAAAGTAGTTGTCGCGGCACGTAACTCGATTGTAAAACAAGTTTTACGTGACTCTAACTTGAAATACTTACCAATGAAGCTTTTTGCAACAATTGAATTAATGTTTTTTTCAAAGTTTTGCCATTTTGTGCAAAAGGTGTTTCTTCCTACACACAAGTCTCCTCCCATTGTTTTGTGTCAGTAACACTAACTATTTGATGAAATGAGATGTTTAATTGAAAAGAGAAGGGAGAATGTATAAGTGTTAGACGTGGTTATATAAAGGAGAATTAAAGGTTGAGAATGAAAAATAGTGGGTATAACTTTACCCTGGAAATTGGGAAAGTGGGAATTAAATTAGTGTAAATTAGTTTTAAGTAATGTTATATTTTAGCTACATACTTTTATTTGTGACGTCTTTTTATAAGAGACAATTTTTAAATAACAATTCATGCTTTTCTCACATTTATACTCCATCCGTTTGGTTAAATGTTATCATTTTATTTTGGCACAAAAACAAGGAAAGAGTAGGGGGTCATTTGTGGTTTCACTTAGTTGATGATAAATGAACAATAGGCCGGTGATCAAATTAGTCAAAGAAATTTTTCTAAATATAAAAGAACAAGATTGAAACACTCTAAAAAAAAATAGGATAATAATTAACCAAGACGAAAGGAGTAATTTGCTTATACTTACAAGTTACAACTTACAAGGAAGCAAATCAAGTGTGCTCTTACAAGGAAGCAAATCAAGTGTGCTCTTAATTTCTTACTTCTCTGTGCTTTCGGTTTTGTAAATGTGTGTCCTAAAAACACACGATAATAACATTCAGTATAGTATTCTCTAAACTAATATAAGAAGTCACTATTACTTCCTTTATCTTCTCATGGAAACAATTATAAAAGGGATAAAATAATTTGCGTACTATTTTATTTGATTATGTGCCTATATTTCAATTAATCACATGTAATCTAAGGAAATGTATCACTATAGCAAGTATGTACACATAGGGGTGATAATGAGACGAGACAGCTCGCGAGCAATTCGAGATCGGTCCGGTTAAAACTCGGTCAAAGCTCGGCTCGCGCTCGGGTTCGGCTCGAGATCTTAACGAGTCAAGCCGAGCAGACACTGGCTCGGCTCGAAAAGCTCGCGAGCAGCTCGACCTTCATGATTAGATAATATATTGCTCATATTTTCTATAAAATACATTATCACAATTATATATTTGTATCAAACATCCAAATGTTTCACTTATTTGCCAAATATTTTTCCATTTAACCTTGAAACCTTGTTATTGAAAATATCGAAAGAAAAAAAGTAAAAAAAAAAATGACAGTTATATAGGCTCAATCTGAGCTCGAGTTTGGCTCGAGCTCGCATTAAAGCTCGCAAGCTTGATAACGAACAAATTTTTTTCAAGATCGTGTAAGCTCGAGATCGGCTCGAGCTCGATTTTTGGTTCTTGAGCACAAGCCGAGCAAGGCCAAGCTCGGGCTCGGCTCGCTAGCACCCATAGTACACATATAACGATATATCCATATAATCTAATCCAGATGTATATGTTTATACAAATGGTTTTGTTTAAGACGGTTTTATAATATATTATTATTGTAAAGCTGATTTTTATTTATCAAAAGATACACACAAAGAAATTGATAATTACTAACACAATTATAATTATGTAAAATAAGAGACAGTTTTACAACAATAATAGCAAAAATTTTGCATACAAGTAATCGTAAATAAAATACTACTGTATAACCAAAAAGTATTCGTAAATAAAATAATTACACTTGTTTATGAGTACGAGTTCAATGATGAGATTCCTTGTAATTTTAATTATAGATTGTTTAGAAAGCACCTGTGTATGTCGTTTACAAAAGGTACATTGGTAGTTTGGTACCGATATTGGGTATTACCGATCACCTTATTTCCAATGTTATTTAAGGGAATAATAAGTGCTCGTCTTCAACGAGAATTAGTGCTAAAAGTGTATGCGAAAGTGAAATTTCTTTCATACGGAGTATCTAACTGGGGCACCAACTTGTGAAGGATAATGCAACACATTAAAGAAATATAGATTTCAGTGCTAGTGCCAGTCTTGTATGTTGCTCTAGTTTTGAAGAAAAATGAGAATCGTGTGAAATTACATTATACTACACTAACACCCTCAAAAAAAAAAACTACACTAACACATTTAACTGATTTTAAATCTTGATTAGAAGACTTTTAATTACGAAGCTTTAATATCAGCACGAGTAAAGCTTCATAAGGCAACAAATGCGGTTAACCGGTAAAGTAATGGTCATATAAACTAATTTGAGCTACTTTTAAAACTAATCATCTAGGGGGTAATATATACGAAGTATTAAAATATACTCCCTCCGATCCAGACCAATGGTAACACTTACTATAAACGGACGATCCACATCAATGGTAACATACCTTATTTGGCCCACAACATTACTATGTTATCCTTATTCTCATTTGATATTTACACAAAATGTCATTACATGGCCCACCTATCAACCCCACAATTAAAAACACAATCACATACCCCACCTAATTTTTCCCTTTTTACCCCTCCTTTTTTCACATTTTCTTAAATACTTCATTTTCCACCATGTTACCATTGGTGTGGATCGGAGGGAGTATTGTACTCCGTAATATACATGTCAGTATTCTTCTTTTAAAATATACGGAGTACTTCTCAAGATGAGATGTTTAAACATAAGTAAGAAAATGAAAAATGCAGCTGTTTGCATTTGTGGTACAAATAATATAAATTATAAAGGCAACATAATCCACAATATTTTGTTAAAGGATCAACCCACAACCCAACCCAACGCAATATCTTTGCTTGACTTGAAATATTAAGCAAACACTAAGACTTATCCAACATAACTAATAATATTATATATAAGGTCCGAAGTCCTAATTTCAACATCGTCACATTAAGATTCTGTAACATATAATACGACCATTTTACCTTATGAGACGGTCTTATATGTGCTTACATACATAAATTATATTCCATGGGACTACACTAATTGCATTTAGAAGATGGAATTAACTCGAAAACATTTAGTTAGTTATCGTTTTTATCAAGATTCTTCACTTTTTGTGTCAAAATAACCCATTAATTTGAGCACCTTTTAAAAAGTCTTCTCTGGTTCCAAGCTAAGCATGCCTTTCATTAGCCTGCTCATCGGCTGTGCGCGCCCAAATCTTTTGCAGCTCTAAATTTGATGCCACTTTTTGACTCTTGTCAATGTGGCCTACAATATAAATGATACAATGATTCAACAATTAGTCTTGCTTGCGACGGATCTATCCGTCACAATTTTGTGACGGGTCGGATGCCTCTCATAAGCTTGGAAGTGGGAGGGCAAGTGGAAAATCAATGGTTTCTCACTTGCCCTCTCACTTGCAAGCTTGTGAGAGGGATTCGACCCGTCACAAATGAGAATTTGTGATGATTCAAATACTATAACCCAAATTCTCGGTTCTTACGGTTTCACGTGCGATCGGTAGAATAGTGATCACTTTTTGAATAAATAGTGATCACTTTTAGTTAGATAGAGATCATTTTTTATGATTAAAAGATGACTGTATTTTTCAAAGTGGTCACTATTAATTTAAAAGAGGATCACATTTTGCAAAAACACACGGGATACAACCGTCGCACAAGATAGCTAATAATACTATAATAATCTTATATCTGTTTTATTATACAACAAATCTTCCCTAAGATCGAAGATATCCGTCTTAATATTAAAACGGGTTAAATATCATCTCATATGACGACTATATGAGCAAATATGATACTCCGTAGAATCTTTTGTTTTTCGTATTGCATTATGCTTTTGCGTTATTCATCATACATGAGCGTATTTGACCCATTTTACGCTTAAGAGTGATATACCTGTCTAAAACGATAAACTTGCCTTTTATTAAATATTTCATATGTTATTCTTGTATTTTGAGACACTTAAGTTTTCAATACATTTCAAAAATACATGAATGAATAATATGATGTATACTCATAAAAGAATTTTCGATGATTATTAGTCTATTTATAAGTTCATTTGTACTGGCTTCCTTTCTTCATTTATTTATTTTTAAAAGTTCTAATCAAAATTTTAGATCTATTTGATTAACACTTTTTAGGTTACTAAATAAGAAATAATCCTTATGACATTTTCTTTGAAGAAACCCAATAGTCCCACATGATCTTACATTTAACATACGGGTGCGAACCAGATCCGATAAAAAATTTAACATTTTCCTCGAATTCAAGTTTAGTATACCTTAGAGAGCGTTTTATTTGTCGCTCATATAATCTTACCCGGTTCAACTTCGGGCTAAACTAAATAACGGATTAGCGGGCAATAGTTTGAAGTAAGCAAGCCACTCTAATCATTGATAGTAACGTGACAAAAAGTATAATTTATAAAATTTTAGTATAAAGTGCTAAAAATGTATTCCTTTGAGGAATATATAACAAAAATAAATAAATAAAAAGTAAAAAAGGTAAGAAAATAAGGAAATATAAAACTGAAAAGATGAATTTTGGGAAGAGAGATTGGGTGTTTATGTTGAAGAGGATATGCAGGTCCATCTTTTGAGTGATTTAGGATTTGATTTTTGGTTTTGGCATCATTATACCATTACTTTCTTACTAATTATATTGCTTAATTAATTTAATTTAGATTATGTTTGGATGTAATGCACTTATTAACGTGGGTGACGAAGCTAAATCTCTTTACAAAATTTTATCCATACACAAATTCTTATTTAAGACGGAGGTATCCGTCTTAAGCTTAAGACGGATACCATATTCTCTCACAAAATATCCATCAAGGGTGGGTGGTGAAGCACATGGGGGGTGCCCACCTTGTCCCCTCTAACCATTTCCTCTCACAAAATACCCGTTGCAAGATCCGACCCGTCTTAAGCAAGACCTACTGTTATCCATAATATAGTTGGGTGATATTAGATAGGGGTGGCAATCGGGTCAGTCGGGTCGGGTTCGGGTCGGGTCATGTCGGGTTCGGGTTGTATCGGGTCAGACAACCCTTTCGGGTCGGGTCGGGTCGGGTCATTTTCGGGTCAAATGATACATCGGGTCGGGTCGGGTTTGGGTCGGGTCGTAATCGTGTCCGGTTATTTTTTCGCAATATTTCAATATTTTTCCATTAAATCTAGTTTTAAATTATTATTTGCTTTAATTAATTCATTATTAAGTCAAACATATCAATTTAAACAATAAATCACTTTTATTTTGATCATTATTAAGGTTAATAATTGTCAGAGCGTCAATTTAATCGGGTCAATATCGAGTCAGGTCAATGTCGGGTCGGGTTCGGGTCGGGTTCGGGTCACTGATTTTTGGGTCGTCAACGGGTTACGGGTCGTCGTCGGGTCGGGTCGGTTTCGGGTTGCAGTATTCTCGGGTCGGGTCGGGTCGGTTTTGCTCGGGTTTCGGGTCGGGTCAGACTTGCCAGCTCTAGACTGATATATACACGCTTTGACATAAGATCCATAAAAATACGGTGGATTATACATCTGATATACTACCACAGTTAATGTAGTTTTTGAGCTTTACAATAAAGTTTTTGAGCTCATTAATTTAAACATTAGGCTTAAAAAAATTAAAATAAAATTCAAAAAACATCAGATATAAGATTTAAAATGTAATTTATGAACTTTAAAAAATCAAAAAAAATGCACAAAAACTCAAATTCATACTAGTCTGAGATAGTAACTCCGATGTATAATCCTTTTTTCCCATAAAAATATTACTCCCTTAGTCTCATTCATTTGTTTACCATTTATATTATTTATGAGGGGTATTTTAATCAAAGGCAAACAAATGATTGAAACGAATGGAGTATCTGTAGTGTAAAGATGATAAATATATATTTTTTTGACATTATTATGGTTAAATTTACACGTAGTTTTTTTAAACAAAAGTCATAGCCAATTTAACATTATTAGAACAATGAGTCAAGATCACGATTGAATGAAGCATGACAGCTAATTTTAGAATGGGCGAGAAATTTTCGTTTAAATTTGAACGTTGGATAGGAAAGTAACTAGTAAATTTAAAAATTGTCGGTTTCAATCTTACGACTATACGATGTTTCATAACAAATCTAGGGTGTGATGAATTTAGGATGAAATATGTGATTTGCTGAAATTTTGTTTATATGAAAATTTTAAAACAAAGTAAAAGTAGATATAAATTTTCTAGGAGCTTAGATACAAACTTATATAGCTCTATCGTCTATTCAACCATTTACTTGTGAGTTGTGACATATCAGGTTTAATGTTGGTCGGGATTTTTGGATGTTAAAAGCCACATTGTGATAGGTATAATGAAATATTCAAGTCATCATAACTCATGAATACCATTACTCATTGACTTTACCAGATACGTTATCAAACATCTACCTAAACTGTCGACCGAACATAGGTGCTCATCTTCATGGTTATGTTATCAAAACTTCAAAGGTCGGGTAATTTTCGATCAAGTTTCTTTTAAAAGAAGTAGCCACAATAAAAAGGGGTGAAATTATTTGCAATTGACCCTAAAAAAAAGAGGTTCTCCCATCCCAAATTAGTCCTTAAAACCATCATTATGCAAGTAGACCTAATTTCTTCAATAGCAAAACCCTAAGTGTAACATCATGTACATTATCATGTTGAATGTTCCAAACATTAGAATTCAAGTATCCTCCATAATTAGTGCTCTTTTAACCAACATTCCTTTACCTTCAGACACGGAAAAAATTAACCCACCAAAAAAAAGGGGGCAAATAAACATCGTTTTGTCAACGTATGACACAACATTTTTGACTTAATTGTTCATTTGCGGCCTATAATGCTTCACTTTTATACTAACTACTACCAACATCTCTTCTAAAGTAAATAGCCACAAACAATGTTTCTTCATTTTAGGGTCAATATGTAAACATGTACTTGTTGTGTATCTCGACTCTCGAGTGCGCCTCACTAGCTTCGCATTGGGTACGATTTATAAAGAGTGTCTCGCGTCACTTTGGGTGAAGCGCTCTTGGTTTGAACTAGGTTTTTGTGGTTATTGATTACGTGATGCAACCGTTTACGTTAATGATAGCATTTGATTGAAATAAGGTGTTATTTTAACGATAATACACCCCGGATTAGACCAAAGTCCTTTCAAAGACGGGGTTATGCTTCAAAATTTGATCTATGAACTAGCTTGCAGAACAATGGAAAGGCTTTGTGAACACGAAACTATAGCTATATTTGTTTTGAATTGTGGCAATGAAGGTGATTAAAGGATTTTATGCTTCAAAAATGGGTCTACGGAATAACTCACGAGCTGATGTTTAGAAAGCCAGGACGGTCTACTGTGTACAAAGGTAGGACACGGCATCATCTTTTAGAAGAAGAATGTTTGTTCTTCTTGTTGCCGCCTTTTCGAGTACTTGATTCACCCACTTGCTGCTCTTCTGCCTTTTGTTCCTCCTCCAATATGGCAAGCTATAAAAAAAAGTAACAAAAGGAGGCGATGAGTTGACGATGGTTTGTATTGCTTACATATATGGGATATGATATAGAAACTGCAGCGGTACAGCATGATAACTCGTTGATAACATAAAATTCATGTTACCTCATCGAGAAGTGGTTTGAGCTCCCTATATCGAACTTCAGCAAAATCAAAGCCATCTTTCCGAAGCTCCTGCAACATTACAAAAGGCCGAAATTCTAAGCCTAGTTGATTGAACAAGGTGGACACAGGTCGGATCAATTTGGTCTCTAGATATGATATCAAATAAATAAGTCATCTTTCGAAACTGCGTAGATTTCACAAATACATTTTAACTGAGGAAGTGGATAGACTGGTGAGACAGTTACACAAAGAGTCAAGGAATGCTGGATGAATGTTGAATATTGCACATAAATAGTTCATCACAAAACTGCCCTATATCACTAAAAATATGATCTAATGATCAAGATTAGGGCCGCTGATATTACGCACAGATTCTGGTAGCAGGACCAATTGAAGCATTTCCATAATTTTCACAGCAAGGAGAGCAAGTTCGGAAAAAGAGAAATATAAACGGAACTCACCTTGCCAGTGTGTTGGGTATGCTCATATGCTGCCATTTGCCAGTATGTACTTGTACGTTTATAAAAGTCCCTCAATGTCTCCCCGGGCTTCACAATACAAAGGAAGAAGAAGAGTTAAGTGTCAATGTATTACCAAGAAACACAATTTGCAAGTTACATCAATTGACCTTCGAGCAAATGGAGACTCGTTTGATTACACGGCTAGCTCAAAACTGAGATATGCCAGCAAATTTCTAGGATTGTTGTTACGAGACAGCTATAACATCACCCCCCAATAATAGTCTAATACCAACGTAAGCGAGGCCGCGAGGGTCACATGTACGCATCTCTACCCTCAAAAGTTGTTTCCTTTCCTAATGTCATTTTGGTTTGTGATGGAGCATAGAAAAATAGCTTAAATCAACTTAGATAAGGATTATAAGTTTATAACATGACATGAGTGAGAGTGTAGAATTGGAAGTACCGCTGGGGTTCGCAGTGAGTCTGAAAGGCCAAGGCTAGCTCTAATTTGCTCTATTCTAGCACGTTTTTCCTTCCTCCGTAGAGTCTTTCCTTTCCCTTTTATCAAAGCAACAGCATCTCCCACCTTAAGTGAGTTTTCATCAACCTTCACCAAAGAACAAATATAATCAGTAAAAACCCTAATACCAAATTCGACACTTAAATCAAATATGAAGTACTCCGTAGTGAATGGACCTGACTGCCCAGAATACGGACAGAAGGAAATAAAGGCCACACAAAAATTAACAACACAAAAAGAAAATAAACAAGCACCTCCATTTCATCGTCGTCATCTTCTTCTTCATCGGTTTCATCACCACTGCTTTCACCACTATCCTCGCTATCATCATCGTCTTCCTCATCTTCATCCTCATCTTCCGAAGCTTCAACCCATTCGGATTCAGAAGCCTGTCGTTAAGTAGCTTAGTTTTTAAACATTTTCTAGCAAGCAGTCTAAGAATAAACCACAAATAGGATTCACGGAAGATAGATAGAATGTCAAAAGAAAAGTGAAACTCACTGGAATTATGCATTTCCATTCATCCAATTTGCTAAGATTAAGAGTGTACAGATCATCGAGAGTGATTTCTTGATCTTTAACCTCCATCATGCCTCCATACAAGTACAATGTATCCCTTCCAACAGCTATGCATGCATTGATACGCCCACAAGGCTTCACTACCTGGACACAATCGAGATCAAATGGCGGAAATGGATGAACAAGAACAACCACATACTCCCTCTTTTTAAATAATGCCTTTTTTGTTCTACGAGGTGAGGTTTGATGATAAATTTTACAAAAAATGAGAGAATGACGTATATAAAATAAAACAGAGGGGGAGTTGGCAAATAATCAATTAAGCTGATGACTATAAAACAAACCTCTGGCAAAGCAATATGTTGCGATTCCTTATTAGTGTCAGTTTCCAAAGACATTTCACAAATGCTCTCTCCCAATTCGCTTCCTACATTTTGATCATTTATCGTCGTCCTCGTCCCTTCTTTAGTGTCCATAGCCATCGAAGCAGCCTTCTCCCCGAGCGAGTCGCCACCATGCTTCTCTTCTGCTGACTTTTTCACCTGCAACACCAGATAGAAACCATTCTGTTAATATATGAGGCTCAATACACAGGGTATGACTTTAATAGGAAAACACATGTTAGTCGTTTGAATTTGAAAGCACCTTGAACACGGCAAAAATAGCATATTAAAAGAAACTGATAAATACAGATCCCACAATGACCTACAGCAAGCATGAACTATTCTGATAACGGCAATAGCGATTTTTGGGCGAGAACAATAACCATTATTCAACCAAAGCATATAGCACCTGGATGAAATAACTAGCTCAACTGTTCTAGACTTGCTCAATCTGAAGTATTCTGAAGTGCGGAGTTAAACAACGCTTTTCCAATCCAGGTCTAAAGTCGAATGCATGCATGCTATAAGCCTATAACCACGTAGCTCATACTAAAGAAGCACAGTAGAAAGGCTCTTTGAAAAGAAAGAGGAAAAAAAAAGAGAACAATTTAACCACACATTAGAGATATTCTTAGACCATTCAAATCATTTAAAGAACCAAATTACAATATTAGCAAGTGAATACCTTATCTTTGCAAGACTTTTCCTTACGGAGCTCCAATGGATACCTTAAAACAGCAAAGAAACAATTCCATCATTTAAAAGTCGTCCAAGTTCCAATCATTTCTTGCTACCAAAGCAAGAAGGAAAGAAGTCTGATCTTACTGGTTTGAAAATACTCCCTCCGTTTCATATTATATGTTGCTTTAGAAAATATCAAAAATTTCTTTTTATTGTTGTTTTACATTATTCTATCTATTACATGTGCAATTGTGCACTACAAATTCCAAAACACTTATGACTATTCAAAAAAAGAGGTACTTTTAGATAACTAATAGTACGGAGTACTACATTTTCCAGCACTTTCTTAATTCATGTGAAATATTCTAAGACAATACATAAAACGAAACGGAGGGAGTACTGGAGTAGCATACAAGGTAGAATATCAGTCCAACTAAAGTTTGTAAGGCTAGAGTTGTTATCCTAAACTAAAGGTGTGACTCGGTGGGAGTGTGTATTAAAATTTTGTGGGACTTTAAAAGATGCCATAGAAAGACGACTTGGCAGAGGCAGACGATAGTCAGTACATACAATTATACTATTCTAACTACACCCACAACGAGAAGTAAATTTATCACCGACCAAGTTCAAGAAATGAAGTATTTACCAGCGGCGATTGTCCATCTGGAAACCATAAAACTCGTTAAGGAATAGACTCATCATTACATCACCTATAAAAATAAATTAAACAGATCAGATAGAGGACTTCATGATTAAAGAGGGATTAACATGAAATATACAAAGCGCAATAAATACATAAAAACTAGAAGCTTAAAATTTAGGTCTTTTTAATAATCAGTTTAGAAAGTAATGGTTTAGCATATTTACAAGATTCACTAGTTTAGAGTACAAAAACATTACCCCGGTGCATCAATAGCTCCCGCAAATTGCAGAGTAAGGGAGGTTGGCTGTACGCAGCCTTGCCTCCGTGTTAGCAGCACAAAGAGGAAGTTTCCGAATAATTGAATAAAATGTAATGTCTCAATAGACTGATATCAACACCTATTATAAGTGTAGCACCATTTGTACTCCCTACAACAGCAAAATTACTACATAGAGCACTAGCCCTACTCAAGGCTGATATAGAAGGATCCTGCCACAGTAGGTGGTGCAAGTTGTTCAGTCTCGAAACTATACCAATAATCGATGAACATCCATTAAACTCAACAAACACTAACAGAATCTAAAAAAAATGTCTAAGGATTTATGAAAAGGCGTAACAGTGTTTTCCCTTGAAGTTTCCAAAGCATTTAAACATACACCGAGGCTAAAAATAACTTCAGCTTTCATTTAATTTATATCCAGAACCATCTTCAAAATCTTTTCGAGTAGAAAGTTTACAACTGACCTTCAACTTCCATGTCCACCACTCCTCCAAAAAGAACAGCTCTTTTTTTGTGGACACACATAGAAAATCCTGCACGAGCTCCTGGAGGCATCCCACTTTTCTTTACCTGATCAGCAGGAAATACAAATGCATTACTAGCTGAGGTTACATTGGGAAAAGAAAATATAGCTCAAATTACGCATCCCTTAAAATTACATAATTGGACTGATCAGTGTGCAAGCGGATTATCAAGACGTTCAGAGCCAAGAAAATGTTCCATAAGACGTTCATGAATCATGACTACATAACTTAGTGATGAGGTTGAGCAAAACATCGCTTGGAGGGAAATATTCAATAAGGTCAAATGAGTTTGAGGAAGGTAATCATATTTCACCTTTCATTTTCCCCTTCGATACTACTATTTTTTTTGTCCTAGTTCTCATATTAGTAATTTGTCACCCCATTTACACGAAGAGAATGATGGTTGACATCCTCTCCGTTAATATTTTTCATTGAGAGTATGCTAGATTTCTACTTTCGAGACGTCTATGCAAAACATCATTTGTTTGTAAGATAATCATAAGGAAATCTCTCGAGATTAATGCCAATGGTAACTGACATTCAATGAAATTGCTAGAGTTGGGCACCTCGTTACATATGGAAAAAAAAGGGTAAAGTGTGTGTGTGTGCATCCATAGACCATAGTAATTACAGCGATAAGGCCAGATCCATCGTATATATCCATATGTTGCCTGATATACCCATACCTTGTTCCATTCCCAAGTTCGAGGATCTAAAGACCACATGTCTGAATGGACTACTCCCTTCTCAGAGCTGCTGTTCTTATCTGACGAAACTTCTTTGAAGTATCCACCATACAAAAATATCTGCAAGTTACAAACAATTAGGCTTTACAATTGTAAATGATGACCTTATAGTCGGCGGCTCGGCGCAACTGCATCCCTAGTACTAACAGCATACACATCCAACTCAGGTGTTAGCTCGAAAACTATAATTACAAGTTCACAATAGCCTATTTTTAATGATAAAAATAAGAAGCAAATTCACCAACCTCATCTTGATAAACGGCCAACTGAAAAGCACTCCTTGGACTGGGCCACAAGGATGCAGGACCTGGCTTAATTTCTTGCCACTGTGGTCAGAAATATCTCACTACATTAGACGCAATACTAACACAGTAGGAGCAGCACAAAATTGAACATAGTATGACCGAAAACTATTCACCTTGAATTGATCCAGGTCAAACACGTGCAAATCATTGAGGTACCTGCAAGCAAAATTCATAAAGCATCTAGTCACATACTTGGACCTTGTTGGCTCCTAGATTAAATTTGCTCCAATTCAAGTCACACCCATCATGTTTCGTGACGCTCTCCAAAAGACAATCGCAAAAGTTGTGGTCTAAATAACAAACTTTTACACCGTGCAACTTTTTTTTAATAGATTATTATGCTTTTGCCAATGCGCTATCCACACCAATTTTCATAGAGCATAAAACTCTGTTCTAGTATTTAATGGGGGCGGGTTGTCTAGAGAGAGCTTACACGTAATCTGTTCTTTGTCGTATTTAACATGATGCAAGAAAAAATAATTTTCAGACAACTTTAAATCTTCAACAGTATCTTAACGTCACAATAAAAACAAAAAGTAAGAAAAACAACCTTACTTCCCTGAGCGTATCATAGAAACCTCCAAAAACAATAATCTTATGCTTGTACAAAACCTACAAGCACAAATAAGATAAATACAAATTCATAACATAATGGAGTTGGTTACAAACTTACGTTGTATTCTTTCACCTTCAAAATACAATGAGTTAAGTTTTAGTAAGTTTGAGATCACCTTCGGAGGAACCACATATCACAATGAAGATAATTGAAATAATTTTCGCGATTAATACTTCCAAATCAATCTTACAGTGAGCTTACCATCCTATGACCAGACCTTGGACTTGGAGCGCCTTTATAATTTAACTGTTCCCATTGATTTGTTTTCAGGTCCAATACCCAAAAATCCTGTCATGTAAAGAGATAAAAGAGCGATATTCAGCATCTACACTGTTAACAATACGACAACAAGCATGGGATTTTGAGATGACCGTCAAATTAAATTGCAGTACATGCCACTTATAACAACAAGATGTTAACTGAACAACGTGAATGCATGTCTTACTTTGTAGTGATGAAATCTTTCCTGATTTGGGGACGTAAATTCACCACCTGCAACAATCAGATTCAAGTAGTCGACAAAAGGTTACTCACTAGAACAATGTCCAAGTAGCATAGTAATTGCTTCAACTCCTGTACTCAAGAATCAAGATCAGTCTTTACCAAATATATATAGGTAATTCTTCCAAGCAACTGCCTGATGTGCACTACGAGGAGGTGGACTATTAGGGCTGGATATTAATTTCCACTCTTGCTTTTCAACGTCGTAACGGTAAAGATCGCCATAGACAAATGTCTGCATGTTCCACAGGTGTAAGTCTAAAATAACAAAATCAATGATGCATTCGCCACATGATAATATACATTCTAACCTTATTGCCGTTGTAGAATTCGCCGCCATAAATGATCAATTCAGTCTCTTTCAATGGATTAATAGTTAACTACGAGATCATAAAAACAGCACTGCTCAGTAACCTGACATTACACGTATAAAACAAAATGTACTGTCCAGTATGCAAGAAAAATACCGAGCAATTAGAACGAGGAGATGGAGCAGGCACATTTTCCTCAACAATCACTTCCTTCTTCTTAGCTTCTTCTTTTTGTATACTCAACTGTACAACCAAACGTAAATTATATTCAAACCCTACTTAATCACCTAAAGATTCAGCTCCAAGCTTTCAAATAGACAGCAATTACATGTAAAGTAAGCTTCAAACCAACATATTGCTACTTCAAAGCTAATTATACAACTGCACCACGGAAAATAAGCTCCAAACAGGAAGCCGTCGCACGCAATACATCCCTCTTATCATTAAGAAACCCAACTTCGCCAACTCCGAAATTCACAACTGAATAGCAATTGTGTCCTGAATTTCACTCTAACCCTACAAAAGTAATCAACTCCCCCACCATAGAAGATGAAAATAAAAATACCCAACAAAAGAACCAAACTTTATGATTAAAACACCATGAAAAATGAGTTTCTGATAAAAAAAATACAAACTACCCAATTGATGAATTTAACAGTACAGAATGTAAAGAACCAAACTTTATGGTTAATGTCATTGATAAAAGATGAAAATTAAGAATACCCAACAACATAAACCAATCAAAGAACCAAACTTTAGTATTAAAACATCATTAATAATAATGCAAAACAACCCAATTGATAAAATCAACAGTACAGAGTGTAAAGAACCAAACTTTATGATTGATAAAACATCAAAATCAAGAATACCCAACAACATAAACCAACAAAAAACCAAACTTTTTGATTAAAACACCATAAATTAAAAGTAATTAATCAAAATGAAAACTACCCAGTTAGTAAAATTAACAGTAAATATTGAAAATATGGTAAAAAAAAGGGGGGGGGGAGAAAGATAATTACCAAAATGGCATCAATGTCATCTTCAGGAGAAAGTTTTTTGGTTTCACGACGAGCTTTTTTCTCTTCAGCTTTAACAGTTTTTTTCTCAGTTTTCTCCTTCCCTTTTCCTGCCTTCTTTTGC
The DNA here is from genome assembly GCA_022085475.1 of Heliosperma pusillum. Taxonomy (NCBI): domain Eukaryota; kingdom Viridiplantae; phylum Streptophyta; class Magnoliopsida; order Caryophyllales; family Caryophyllaceae; genus Heliosperma; species Heliosperma pusillum. The sequence goes on along the minus strand of JAIUZE010001820.1, from coordinate 143,184 downwards.
TTCTTCCCCATTTTTGAAACCTTCTTCTACTTTGAGAGACCAAACAAACAAACAAGAGGGAAACACAGAGTACTAAAACTGGACGGCTAAACTGCTCAGGTGCTAAACCTTCACTTTATCGAAATGGAGCTCCCAAGATGTAAACCCCAAACTTAAAACTAATTTTGACTATAGATTTTTTTTTTGTGTATATCGTAGTCTTTATTTACGTCGACAACAATGTATAATCGCCTCATTGTGGGTGCTCTTGTGAACAAGTAAACGGTTGGCCGAAGAGTATACAAACGTTGAATAACATAATTTTACTATTGTAAGTAATCCACTAATCCCTAACATTGCCTCACATGTCAAACTTATTATCAAATGACTGATTACCCAATGAATAATAATCTTTCCTAATAATTATCTCTCAATTGAAATTTACCCCTCTTTTATACTCTTTTGAAATTATTTTTAGTTCGGTTTAGGTCATATTATAGTTAGTAAACAATGATACGACCTGAACGACACGAATCCGACACGAAAGTAAAGGGTTTGATTAAGGTTTAATGACCTATTTATATAAGTGGGTCGGCACGAACGCAACACGAAATTTGATTGGGCCGGGTTTGGATAGAGCTCTCAAAACACGAACCCGATATGAATAACCCATTTATTAAGGTAATCCAATTTGTAGTCATCGTCCATTAAATGACTATATTTACACTTTCTAAATATTGCAGGAATCAAAATTAATGGGGTAAGCTTGAGGTTTAATGACTCATTTATGTAAGTCAGTCGACACAAACACGACCCAAAACTTAACTCGGCCAGGTTTTTATTGAGGGTTCATGGCTGTTTAACTTATCATACAAACACAAACCCGACACCATCCGATCCCTTTAACATCTGAGCTAGCTAACTTGTGTTGCTCAACTTTAAATCGACAAAGCTTTTGTACCCAAAAAAAAATCGACAAAGCCAAGAGGAGAACTACAAAAAAGCGATGGTAAAAGCTTCAACATATATTGTGCTACTATGGTGTTTACTTCTCCTCTTACTTCCTCCATTTCACCCTTTAATTTCTCTATTCCCAGTTGCTCAAGCTCTTCAACTCAAACCCCAGGTTGTTTATTCTTGCTATTTTTTACTACCCACTTTCAAAGTTTCAATTTTTATGCTTTCTTGTGAATTTGATTAGCTTCACTTGGTTGTTATTAGTAATATCAAATTGAATCATTGTGCTTTATTAATTTATTATGATATTTGATATGAATGCATAAATAATAAATAATAAATAAATATGTAATATTTGTTGACTTGATCAAATTATATGATGGCTATTGACAAAATTATGTGATTTTTGAAAAAACTAATACTCCCTCCGTCGCGTCAATTGTTGCCCTATTTCTTTTTAGCGTGTCTCAGTCAATCGTTGCCCTTTCTATATTTGGAAGGTTATCAATGAGTAATTTGATCACCCAATGAGACTATTTTCCACTTGTCTATCACTAAGAGAAACTACAAATGGTCTCCTACTCTTTCCTTTGTCTTTGTGCCAAAATGAAAAGATAACAATTGACCGGGACGGAGTGAGTAATAATTCACTTACCCTTGGGTGTATGAATCCTATGATATAGGAACTGATTCAGCTATGCCCATGTTAGAAATTTACGCTTATGTCGAATTGGAGTCGTATTGGGGCTAATTAAATGTTTGACATATTTCAAAAGTTGTTACCTTTCTAAATTGATCAAATAATGTGATGGGTAGTGATCAAATTATATGATGGGAAGTGACAAAATTATTGCCGATCCTTGGGTGTATGAATTATGATATAGGAACTGATTCAGCTATGCCCATGTTAGAAATTTTCGGTTTTGTCGAATTGGAGTAGGATTGGGGTTGATAATGCAAAATTTGTTACATTTCTAAATTGATCAAATAATTTGATGGGTAGTGAAGTCATGTGATTTTTATACCTCAATGGTGGAAAAAAGTTCACTACCCTTGGGAGTATGATATAGGAATTGATTCAGCTATGCCCATATAAGAAATTTACGGTTATGTCGAATTTGAATTGGATTGGGGTAGTCTGAATGTTGAGATAATGCAAAAGTTGTTACCTTTCTTTGTAGTATACTCCCTCCTATTCACAATGATCTTCCTTATTTCCAAAAACGGTTATTCACGTTATCTTCCCTATTTGAGAATTTTTCTGTGGTCCAAATTTAATTGCACGTGGGGTAGTGTGTTTGTGGGGTCCATATTCACTCCCTTAATCCTTGTGCTAATATGAAAGGAGAAGATCATTGTGAATAGGAAGGATTATATTTTAATGGGTTTGTCTGCTAATCTGCTTGTTGAATTTGAGTGTTTCACGGGACAGCAATGATGAAAGTGTATGTTTTCCTTGGCAGGGTCTGGATGAAAATGGTGCATCTAGGTAAATACTCGGTATCATCATATGCTTTATAAAACTTTTACAATTGCTTGTTTGTATGAAGTTCTAGGTCTATATGGTCTAGATCACAAAAATTACTTGATCGTGGTTTGTCAATATTAGCCTGACTTTTCATATCACCTTCTATTCCAGTGTTTATGCTCGAACATGGTATGGTACTTGAACGCTTCATGTTAAGCCAAAAACACGAGTACTTTTCACAAGATAGCCGAGTTTGGCACTTGGACACTTGCCCATATGATTTGGTTCCAAGTTCTAACAAAACTTGTATATGATAGTGGTTCCCTACTTCCCTCGACATATCATTTATAGATCCAACAGTGTGTTATGTACTTACGCTTCAAGTTTTATTCTGCTAATGCTTTGATGTTCAGAGATTTGAAAAAGGATCATGATCACTCAAACGGGGTACACTGTTCGAGGGAAAGAAGTAAAGTGGCCTGGAATATCATAGACAAGGTATACATTTAGTGTCACTATAGTAATCATTGCATCTGCATTTTGATTATCTGGTTAATGTGGTTCTGAGTTCTGAGGACTGTGCAGTATTTGATGCCATTTGTGGAGCGTCAAAGATATGTAATCCCACAGAATTGTAGACTCCATCAAGAGAATGATGTCTTTAGAGATCAAGAGGAGCACAAGATTCATGTGGATGTGAATGAATGGCAATGTGGATATTGCAAGAAAGGATTCTTGTCGGAAGTATTCCTTGACAAGCATTTGGACAGCAGACACTCTAACCTTCTCAATTTCGTAAGCTGAACTCTTATCAATGTTTCTCTTCTTGTATATTTCACTTAAGTTGATGCATGACAATTAATTCATCTCTAGACGAGTGCATATTTGCTGTTATTCTTTGGAATTTTTATATTATGTACCTAGGAAAAAATTGTAGCCAGAAAATTTTAGGAGTAGGGTTAAGTCTTAACTGCTGAATTTTAAAACATCAGTGAAAAATAGTGAGGTCTGGTATATCACAACCAGTAAAAAAATGTTCATGCATTCGCATTTGCTGCAGTAAAGTAACAACAAAATGCGGTTTTCGACACCCTCTCTCAAGTAGTTATAGTTTGAACGAAGTATATGTTGCCTCATCCTGTTAAAAACTACTCCTCCTGTGGCAGTTAGTTTACGTATTATTTTCTTGTCCGTAGTAGTCATTTATTTACGTTTCCCAAGGCATGTTTTATATGGAGAGAAAAAGTATTTGAGACTCCCGATCACTTTCATGCTTATATGAAATGAAAAAAAAAACCACCACTTTTTTGAGTATTTGATCCTTGTCTTATGAAAAAAAAAAGCTCACTAATTCACAATCTGAGCAGACTAGCGGCAAGTGCTTGGCAGATTTATGTGGTGCATTGCATTGTGATCATGTTCTGAATTCGAGAGCATCTAAGTCCAAGTGCAATCCAGCAGCAGCTGCAAGAAACCGCCACTTATGTGAGGTTAAGATTCTAGCTGATATTTCTGATTCCTGACTTGATTTCCATTATTTTCATACGTTCAAATTTGTGTGCAGAGTCTAGCTGATGCTTGCTTTCCATCTAGTCGGGGACCATCAGCGAGCCGTCTTCATGGTAGGTACTATTGCGTATTTGTTCTAGACAAATTTTTGTACATTGTTTCGGTTTCATTCCTCCCCTCCCACCCTCGTCCCATTCGTCTATCAGGAAAGAGGGATTAGAAAGAAGGGAGGATGGATTGAGGACTATGTGTCTCAGACACTGTTACAGCATTCGACCTACGATGCATGTTCAAGTGCTGGACTTGGACACGTTAATTTTAAGAAAACTATCATGTTTTTGGCTTAAAATGAAGTGTCCGTGCCCGAGTGACATGAACTCATGTCCATGCCATGTTGACCGTAGGACAAAGGTTGACAATGTAACATGAAGGGTCGGAGACTCAATAAAGTTTAACTGCACTTTGTACTGATTATTGTCTAAACTTTGTTATGCGTTTACTTTCCTGGAAGAGTTTTTTCTGCAACAATTTTGTGAAGCTCACACATGCTCAAAAAGGAAAAAGCTTTTCCCAAAAGGAGGAAGGGTGAGTCTTCATTCTTTAAATATCTTAGTTTGGTATTACAAATATTTTATAGAACGACTTTTTTTTCTGAAAAAAAGAGTGAAAGAACACTTTCACTAATCTTATACTCTTATATGTAAATAACTTTGGATGGCATTTCATCTGTGCGACTGTGCAGAAGGAGAGAAGTTTTCTATACATGGCAGCCTCGATTTTGACCTTGATGTTACTTCCTCTTTTCTACGTGATTGTGTTTTTCCATCAGAGGTACTTGTGGTCTTGATCGTAATCTCTCAATGAGTTAATACTCTTAGGTATTTTTTTATATTAAAGTAGACCATTCTTAACGATTGCCGCCATTGCAGTGAAATGCGAAAGGATTCACAGGAGCTTAAGCGAATTTCAAAATTGGGAAGGAAAACAAAGGCATCCTAAGTCTCAACTGGTAAATTTTCTATTACTATGCACCAACGCTTTTTACTCTTCTAAAAATAATTAAGCCATATTTATCGTAAATGAGTTTTTACCATGTGACTTGCAAACAAGACCATCTATTACGGATTTTTCTTTTGTTTTTGTCTAGTGAGTAGCCATATTTATCAAAAATGAGTTCAGAAAGGATGTTAGATTGTTATCTAAGAATTACTCATGCATGTAGGCCTTGCTTTCCATTTGTGTAACTCTATTACTCAAGCGAAGATTAGTATATGTACCCGCTTTCGCTCAAACCAATATTCCTCGGACGTGCTTGTGACACTAGGGTTTAAGCCAAAACATGAATTTTCATTAAATAGCCGAGTCTATTTGCAAATATTTTTAACTGAGTTGGAGTAACATATCTATTTAGTAGGCTGTGCCATAACCCGCAAAATTGAACAAGATCCCAAACACAATTCCTGAGGATAGGTGATTTCGTCCAAGTCCTTAATTTCACAATAAGAACGACTCCAGTGACTTTTAGGAGTCAGGCATAATCTTGACGGTGGAAACCACCTCTATCAAATGCTCCCAAATGAAGGTGGAAACCACCTCTACGGGCTCTACTACTGTAGATCGCTTTACTGGTGATCTGTTTTTAGTGTTAGCATGTCTAGCCTGCTTCATGAGCACAAGTACTTTCTGCTTGGCTAGTATGATTCTCGTGATAAATTGTGATATTCTTTTCTTGAAAATGATAGTTCAGGCTTATGGGAGCCGAACAAGTTTCTCAAGAGAAAAAGAGATGTCGGAACAAATCTCAGACGCGTTATATGTCCTCATTTGTTACAACCCCTTAAGCCGCCATGGTGATCCAAGCATTAACCAAGTTAGGAACGGCTTCTTAATCAGCCATCTTGTGGTCAATTTGCATATTAATCGCAATAGCACCACTAGAAAAGTGATTTACTTAGCTCCATCATCAGTGATCTTTTTGTAAATACTACCAACATCGAGTGATCATATTTTGTGCCAATATTAAAATTGTATTAATGTTGTGAACTTTACTCGCGTTTTTTGACATGGAGACAATTTTGATAGCAAGCCTACATTTTTTTCTGTTTTTCCTGTAATTTGTAAGCCTAAATTTTGTGTATATTTGACTTTATCCTTTCTGAGTTTTATAATAAACTTGTTGAGTTTTATTTTAAAGAATGTGAGTTTTTACTATAAAGTTTTTGAGTTTGTTCACTTGAACATTAAGGTAAAAAAATACAACATTCAACAACTATACTTATCACTTCAATTAATATTGAGTTTTTTCATCAAAAAATTATTATATAACTTGTAAATTATGGGTCTTGATTCCCTTTGCAAGGAATGCGATACTAAAATACACAATTTTTTGAAGCTGGTTCATACAACAAAATACATGAGCCTAAAAAATTTAATGGCAGAAAAACGTAAATACATAAATGTTGTAGTAGCTGGCCACTATCACAGGAACTGGACGACGAGGTCCATGATGCCGCTAGAATGAATTCCCAGGTCATTGACGATGTCTATGCTATTCAGGCTTCATTGCAATTTGCAAGTAATAGACACTGGTGCGTACTCGTATTTCAGACCTGTCAATTTTGTGAAATATTCCATGGTTTGACGGCTAAAATGAAGTTGTGTCTGAAGGATTGTCACGTCAAATTGAAACGGAAGTGCCGAAGTATCATTCGATGGTACCGGATGAAAGGAATACTTCATTTCATGGAGAAAGCACTCTGAATGCAATTGATATCAATTCATTGGATAAAAGAAAGCCGTCAGGGTCACTTAGGCGAATGAATGCTAAACCCTCTTGTAGCTCGTGTTCATCACTGAGAAAGGAATTTGCTTCATGCACAGGAATAAGTTTCCTTTCTCGATCGAGGTAGAGGACATGGCCACTTTCAACATACGGTTTATAAACTTGACAAAGAGATACGAAAAGCGAGGGACCGAAATCTTGTATGAAAGATTTGATATCTAAACCCTTCGCAGTTCTCAAAGATAACATCACAACATCCATTGCCTTGTCCTTGAGATCAACGTTGGTATTCTCCGAATGATCTAGTAAACCATATTCCAAGTTCTCCACATAAGCCTTGTACTCTCTCATTTTCCTCGGTCTTGAAAATCGGAGACCATTTAGGTAGCTGGCAGAGCCAAGACCAAAAGCATAGAATGATCTGTTATTCCAGTAAGTGACATTGTGTCGGCACTGATACCCGCTTTTTGAATAGCTACTGATTTCGTAGTGCTCATAACCTGCTTTAGTAAGCGTTTCTGAAGCCATTTTGTAGAACTCTGCAGACTGGAATTCAGATGGCAACGGAAAGTCACCCGGTGTATACCTGTCCATAACCAACAACAACATCAAATCCCTTGTATCGTAACCTGGTTTATACCCCAAATGAATGCATAAAGAGAAACCGACTTACAGTCCTCCAAATTTCGTGTCTTTCTCGACCTGCAAATCATACACAGATACATGCTTGGGTTCTGAATCAACTGTAAGCTGCAAAGTTTCGTCCCACATTTTCGCTGTCTGATGAGGCAAGGAAGAAATCAAGTCCATACTCCAGTTGACAACCCCGCACGACTTAACAATATCGATCGCCTCATGAACCTCTTCAATCCCATGAGCTCTCCCACAAGCCCTCAACAATTCCTCCTGAAACGCCTGCACACCCAACGACACTCGATTCACACCCAACCCCGTCAACTCCTTCAGCTTTTGAGCATTAAAAGTACCAGGATCCATCTCTATACTTATCTCAGCATCCGACACCACCCCGAATTTCCCTCTCAAGCAATCAAGCACCTTAGAAACGAGCTTCGGCGGGACTAAAGACGGGGTACCCCCACCAAAAAACACAGTTTCAAGAGGTGGGCATTGATCAAAATCTACTCTTGTACCCTTAATCTCCCTACATATCAACTCCACATAATCGACGATTCTAGGATCGTCATCGTCGTCATGGGATTGATTCATCGATGATCCTAGCGCGACGATAGGGAAATCGCAGTAATGACAGCGTTTCCTGCAGAACGGGAGGTGGACGTAAACAGAGGTTGGAGGGAGCTGATGCAACGGTGTTGAGTTCGTTGAGGCATTTTGACAAACAGTTGGTGTGCATTGCTGTGTATAGGAATTCCTATGTATAAGTCTGAATTTGGGGGATTTGAATGTTAAGTGAAGAGATGAGATTAATGGCGTTAATGAAGTTCTAAGCATGATTTGAGGTTGATTAGTGTATGAGAGTTTTGGCGGGAGGATGAGAGAATATGTAATCAAGATAACGATGATAATGTTGGTGACCTTTGTTTCGTTGCTTGGATGTTCAACTAGAAACAAGTTTTTTTTTTTCGTTTCAAATGAGCGTACTATGTCGCGGGTAAAAATCGAAGTCACAATCTCTTACTCTCTTAGCCAAAGTAGGAGAGTTCTAAGTTCTAACCACTTTAAAGTAACTCGGGTGCTTGATACTTGTCACAAACAAGCTAAAAAAACGCAAATAGAATATTGGTAATGTTAAATCGAGTAGCACATAGACTAAGCACATATCCGTCCATGGAACTTAGGTTGTAGATTTTGGTCGACTTCGGTTCCCCAAAACATTGTGAATTTCATTTCGTGGGTTTTATGAACATGGTTTGTTGGATTTCTATATTTAAAAAAAGCTAATATACGAATAGAATATTCGTAATGTTAATTACATGATGTTCCCATTTGACTCTTTAAGGTCAGTTTGCAAACTTTGACCATAAATATTTAGAAAATTATGAAATATTACGAATATAAAGTTATTTACAACTGCAACAAAGAAATGTTTCAAACGAACTTGCACTAAAACGAACCTAAGTTCATAATTTACAAGCAAATGATCAATCTGAACTCGAAGTCTGACCTAAATCTAAAGCCAAGTTTACAACAAAACTCTACTCGATTCAACAATAATCCTCCACTACTTGGTAATTCGTCCTCGTAACACATATAACACGGAATAAACAAAAAGACTCCTATCAAATGAGATGTTTAACCATATAAGGTCCCTCGAGTTCATATCCCAGTTTCCGATAGTAATGGCGAGTGCCTACTCCAGAGATAACGGCTATCTTTGTCGATCTATGCTCTGACCGCGCAATATGTTCTGCCTCTTCCATCAAGAGGGTACCATAACCCTGGTCATTCAAATCAAAACTGTCAACTAGAGCAAATTATTGCTATGCTGGCAGTCAGCATCGCTTCCCCGAGAATCAATAGTGCATAAATATTGATATATAAATCATCATTACCTGGTGTTGCAACTTATCTGCATCACGTCCATGGACAGGAACTGCGGTTCCGTAAACATGTAGTTCACGAACAATCGAACACTTGCCGGTGAGTTCCGGACAAGTAACGTTTCGTCCACATTTCCTTAGACGTAGGAGACCAACAAGAATGTCCTAGGCATCAGGAAGAGATATTTTGCCATTAGACCACAGAAACTCAAAATATTGAGCACCTCACCCCAATGGATTTGATCATATGACCACAAAAATTTATATGAGACGCTCTTATATATTAGCAAATCAATTAACCATCCAATTAAATAAACAATTCATAAGTATTTGGGTTTGTCTTAGTGTCTCACTGCAAGACTATGAGAGACCATCTAATACAACACTCATGTTACATGGTCGTAGAACTTATTTCAACTATTACTCAGTGCAATGTGAAAAAGTTCTTCAAAACAATTGCGATTGTTTGGTCCATCAAAACACTCACACTTAGTTTAATCCTAAATCTTTAAAATTATCAACATCAGAGTTCGGCCTTTCAATCAGTTATACTATTCATCACAGTATTTTCAGTCATCAAGTAACACTCCATACCTGCCGTGTGTCTTCATATGAGAGAAAAGTTTCCCAGCCTTCATTAGCTGTATAATCACGACGAACCAGCTCTACTTCCTCCGGTCTAATCTTGTGGTGAATGTCCTGTGAGGAGACAAGACAGTACAGCTATTTAGGCGTTGTTTGGAAGGATGAATTTGATGAACAAGAAAAGCCTACTTAAAATCCTTTAGACATAGAGATACTTGAAGGAAAATCATCATAACGTCATTTCCACCATTTCCCTCGATCCAAGCCAAATTAAAATCTTTTTAAACAAAAGTGTTACGCTTCCAAATCTACTAGACAAGAACTTTAAGGGCCAACTCACCTGAATCCCAGCTTCTCGTGTCCGCACATCACGACATTTCAATCCAAGATCATCCATCCGAGCCAAAGCTAGCTCACGAAGGTTGCCTTTCTCAACACCAGAAGTAACCAGAGGCATAGGTATATCACGCTGAACTCGGTAGACACGAGTCCAAGGAGGCACCATCGATAAAATCCTTGCAATGATGTCCACAAGTTGTTCAGGTGGATAATTTCTATACCTGCACAATTATGAGTGGTATTAGTAATGCCATGTGAATCAGAACAGCACCAACAGTTACATGATCGGAGGAAATGAAAAGAAAAATCAAGAAACTTGCTACAGAAATCGTAAATTAACATTTTTTTTCCAACTACAATCAAGACAACCAGTACAGGGACTACCTGCCAGTTTTCCAAAGCTCGTAAAGTCCAGTTCCCCGAATAACAAGAGTGGGATATATTTTAAGTCCATCGGCTCTAAATGCAGGACTTTCAAAGAATTCCTTGAAGCTTTCCATGTCTCTCTCTAATCCCACATTTGGAAGATCAGGCATCATATGTGCAACAACCTAATATTGAAGAACATAGATAAGCAAACATTAAAACATAAAAGTAAAACAAGTTCAGGGCTTCAGCCGATCTATTTCCGACAATTTCCACTTTCCACCAACAACTATTACGCTCATATATTAAAAAGTGCTGTTCAGGATATCAAGACAGGAAATTGAAGAGTGAATACATAAGCACACTGTTCTCATGTAAACAGTAAAAAACATAAAAACACATCCTTCTTGAGAAGAATGACAATCACATTTGTTATTGAGGGGTGTCTAAAAATGTTATCAATCACACTCCGATAGTGACTCATTATAATAGCCCTGAGTAATGCTCAAATAGTATTCTGGTTGTACAAAGTCATGCATGAAATTTAACTTTGACAAATTTACCACTAGTTACAGACATCGACTCTGGTGCGCAATAGAACTTAAAATAGTCCGGATTTGCATAAAATTTAAAATACATAGAATCACCAAGAAAATTCGATCAGAATATCTGGCAACTAGAAGATTCTAAAGATGTACCTTGAAACCAGCATCCTTTGCCAAGCAGAAGCAATCGGCAACTGCAGCAACAGTGTGTCCCCTATTTGTGTCTCGTGCAACATCTTCATATGTGCTCTGAACTCCTATCTCTAACCGAGTGCACCCATATAACAGCATCTGCCGCAAATGTGGACCGAGGCAATAGTCCGGTCTCCTGTGAAGGTTAAAGGAACACGGACATCTTTAAGAAACGTGATAAAATTGACACGAATCTTCCTCTCATTTATCACAAAGTAATTTAAAGCAGCACTTCTTATCCTAAATTAGAATAGACGGTAAAATGAATAGCAGAATAAGAACAAATTGAGCATGGTAAACCAGAGCAAAGGAAGCAGCTGTCACCAGCTAAACAGTTTCTATTAAGGAGCAACAGTTAGAGCAAGTACTCACGTCTCAATAGTCATTCCAATACACTTCACTGCACTGTGCTCAGAGTAGGAGACAGCTTCTTCAACATTTGCTGATGTGTGCCCTGATAAAGCATCATGCAGGTTCCTAATGAAGAAATCACGGTACTCTGCTGCCAGTGACATAAAAGTACCACCCATTAGAATAAACTCAACCTTATCAACACTGTGACCCAATCTTTTAAGCTGGTCAATCCTGCTTCGTGCTTGAACATATGGGTTATACCTGTAAACATTTAAAGAGAAAAAAAAACTCAATAATGCTTACAGCTGAACCTATATAACTTGCAATATCGTTAAGTATCCAAACCAACTCCGAAATCTAGAAAAACTATCACACAAGCGACTAAAGAACAAAACCTTACAATTGGTCTCAATCAATGAGTCCCATTGTAAGAAACGGCTCAAGGCCACTTATCATGTCATCTTCCAAAGTAAACTGATTCAAACATCATAAATATTTTGGCTACGAAATGATATGAAGTCCAAAATGTTACTCCCTCGAGTCCCTCATCCGGTATAGATTATCAATATTTCCTTTCCCTGATATCCTAAAATAACTTGCCCTACTAAAACGTTTCTAAGCTAAGAGGTAATAACAATATTACCATTATTAAAGGTACCAAAAACAACAAAACAGTATATAAATTTGTTCACTAGTAAAACTAGTCATATCAACAGAATTGATTACGCTCATATTTAAAACAACTACTAAATAAAAGAGTCACTGGTCTCTCCTAAGTGGTTAGTAATTAATTTCTTAAATATATCTCTAATCAAAGTGACAGTGTTTATGCTATCATTATTAAAACAAGTACTAAACAAAAGGGTCACTCACTTATCCTATGTATTAGCATATTTTTAAACCTATATCTAAACAAAGCTGGAATATAAGTGTAATGGAACGAGTTAGCACAAGAAATGGAGTTTATGGTTTAGCATCTATGCCTAGCTCTAACGGCGTGCATAATACTAGGCTCACAGCTAGTATAACTCTAAGCGCTATGTTACAAAACATTATTTCTTAGACCAAAGGGTAATAACTAATAACGATATTTTTGTCATTACTTCTTAAACCTATCTATCACTAATCAGGCAACAATAGAAGTGAAATTGAGCGAGTATGACACACAAATTATAGAAATTCATCATAAAAACTCAATACCTAGCTTTAATAGCACGCATACTGATAGGTTCATATCTAGTATAACTCTGAGTAATATACTTAAAATCCGAGTCATTATTTCTCAAATCAAGAGGTATTAACAATGTGTCCTAATGTCTTAAACTTATCTCTACTCAAAGCAACAATATAACTGAAATGGAGAGAGTTTAACACACAAAGTATCAAAATTTATCAAAAAGAACTCTATACCTAGCTTTAGTTGCGAGCATACTGGTAGGTTCGTAACCAGTATACCTACAAGTACTATACTCAAACTAACAAACATCGATATTTTGTCACTGTTTCTTAATCTAGCTCTAATCAAACCGACAATTCAACTAAAGAGAAGCAAGTACAACACAAGAATTATCGACAATTATCTTACAACCTTCATACCTAATTACCTAGCTCTAATTGCGCGCATACTAGTAAGAGTCCGAGAGATAATTTCTCAAATCAATAGCTCATTTTCCTTATTCCTTAAAACTATCTCTAATCAAAGGCACGATATAAACAGAATGAATCGAGTAAAGTCTCGTTCTTTTGAACTAAAACAACGGCAAACTCACAAATAATGAGATTTCATCACTATTTCTTAACCTAGCTCTAATCAAAGCAACAATTCAACTAAAGAGTAACAAGTACAACACAAGAATTTCTCGAATATTACTTGACAACCTCCATACCTAGCTCTAATTGTGCGCATACTAGTAAGAGTCCGAGACATTATTTATCAAATCAAGAGCTCATTTCCGATATTTTATCATTATTCCTTAAAACTATCTCTAATCAATCGCACAATATCAACAGAATGAATAGCGAACTAAAACTAACGGCTTACTAAACTGAACTCAACTAAACTGAAAAAAGTCCAAAAGAACAAGGCCTAAATACGACAATTATCGAAAAGAATCGTAAAAAATCGATACCTAGCTCGAATAGCGCGCATACTAGTAGGTTCATAACCAGTATAACTCTGAGTACTATACTCAAAATCCGAATCCGGTCCACCAGGACAATACACACAAATATTCCCGGTCGTCGCAATATGCGGACACCGATGCGGTTTCGACATAACAGCGACAACGGCGATACCGGAAGCGGTCCGAACCGGCTTCGCGCGAAGCTTCGGCAATAGCGCAGCGCGATCCGCGTCAGGAACAGCGGCGATCATTTCTACTAACTTCGGCGCGCGCGCGAGGCCGTATTTTCGGCAGGCGGCGGACTTGATAGCGTTAAGGTCGACGGTTTCGCCGTTGCGACACCCGTCGACCATTTGAGAGACGATTTCGGAGATTGCTTTGACGCGAGCTTCTTCTTCTGTTAGGTTGTGGTGGAGGACGCCACCGCGGCCTGGGCGTGGGCGCGGGAGGGGGGTTGGGTGGTCTACGGCGGCGGACGCCATTGTTGTGGTGGTTTAGGAGGGAGGGTGGAAGGAGGAGTTTGGAGAAGGGGTAGAGGAGTTCTTGAGGAATTAGGGCTCTTGGGGTTTGGGGGTGTCTTGTATGGATTGATTAGAATCATTGGATTGAAGGTTTTGAACTTTAACGTTATGGTTGATAATGAGACGAGACAGCTCACGAACAATTAGATTAAAGCTTGACATGTGCGAGCTCGGCTTGGGCTTGGCGATTCAAGCCGAGCAAAAAGGTCGGCTCGAAAAGCTCACGGTCGGCTCAAATTTGTGTGATTAGATAAAAAATTACTCATATTTTATAAAATATTTTAGTGGTCCAACTTGTGTGATTATTAGATAAGATACAAGTCAAACTTGCTATTTGACAAAATGTTACGGCAACTTGTAGTTGTAAGGAATTTAGTGATTAAAACTTGGGTGAAATTCAAAAATAACTCAACGTAATTACAAACCGTTTATTTTTGGGATTGATGAAAGAAGATTAAATATTATGGAGCAGTAGTTGATAACATTAACGATTATGAAATATGTGTAAATTATGATTAATATGTTTTAAAGTATGTTTGATTATCACCAATTGTATATCCTAGTATCTTTCTCACGGTTCATGATATAATATTGATACGAATTTCACAGCGGAATAAAATAACAAAGATATGTGATTAACGAACTAGACATATAGTTCGATAATCGTGAGTCAAACCAAGACCTATTGATTTGATACTCGAAGAACTACGCAAGAAAACGCGATCTTACGAAGGCAAAAGAATTGCACGCAACAACTCAAGAAAGTTTCACACACAGTGAGTTTTGTTTTCGACTTTGAATGATTTTCGAATTCTAAGTAACTAGCTTAAATAGCCAAAAGAGACAATTGAAAAGTCTCTTATCATCCTAAGAATTAACTAGCTAAATTAAGGAGAATTAACTAGCTAATTACAACCATTAAACTCAACAAAATAAATAACACAATTAATTAACTACATAGGTATTAATTCCCTCCACCCTTTGATTAGCAAATTGAAATAACTTAATAAACTATGCTAGTCGGACTCAAACAAAGACACCAAATAAACGTATTGTTTCAAGCTCGCAAGTCCAGCCATCGTAGTTGCTACGGACCTAGCCATTTTCGTATCAAATATCCCCTAAATCTCTTCTTTCCTTGATATTTATGCCAAAACAAATGTAAGAAATGATAAAGAGTCGAGATAGAGGGGTTTGAACACACTGCAATACTACATCAATAAACTATAATCTCATATACAGATATATACGAGTCAATTGGAGCTTGAGTTTTGATAGATTTGTTACTAGCTCAAATCTTATCGAGGTAAAAAATGAAAGCTCAAACTAAAATCGAGCTTGATCATACCAAATTAAGATGAGCTTCGGCTCGAGCTCCATTTGATCCCGTCAAAATCAATCTTAAAACAAACCGACTCAGATCATTTACAACCGTACTCACTTATAAAACCGACTCATACGACCCTTTATGAGCTATGAGTCTTAGACTCTTAGGACCCACAAATGACAAAATAGTGAAATACCCACCCTTCCAAGGACCCACCACAACCTGAAAACCCAATTGAACCCTACAAATCCACCTGACAACACACTTCTACACTTCTACTTCCACATCAAAAACACACCATGTCTATACCTATACCTTCTTCATCATCATCTTCTTCATCTTCAACATTAGCAACAAAGTTCCTATCTTTGATAACACCAACCAAAACCAACAAAACCCAATTAAACCCTTTCAAAACCCACCTCAAATTCCCAACCTTTTCACCTTCAATCTCTCTAAAATCCCAGAAAACCCTAGAAAACAGAAATGGGTTCATGGTTACAAACATGGGTACTTACAATGTTCAAGTGGTTGTTGAAGATAATGAGCCAGAAGAAAGATTGGTGGGTAGGTTTAGAAGGGAGGTTTTTAGGGCTGGTGTTATTCAAGAGAGTAAAAGAAGAAGGTTTTTTGAGAATTCTCAGGAGAAAAGGAAGAGAAAAACCCGTGAAGCCGCGAAGAGATACCGGGTTAGGTACTCTCTCCGTCCCATTTTTATTGCAATAAGCCAATAAGTCTCATTGAATACGGACCAATTCCGTCTTCAGCGACGGAAGACGGGCCAACCACATTTCCTAAGCTATAATTGGTTGTTCATCACATTGTGACATTTATCGTTAAACTGACCATATTTAGCCCGTCTTCAATGAGAATTTGTGTTTTTGTTGTCGTACTTTCGTTCTTGAGACGGTTTAAGAAAATGCTTTAAAATATCAACTTTACTGTACTTAACTTACGAGTAGTTTATCTACTAAATTTAAGAAGTCACAATAAGTTAGCAAAATCAGCATTTCGGTCTATTTTGTCTGAATTTTCCTGTTTAATGAGGTGAAGAAGGAATAATGATTTTATCAGAAAAAATGGAAGGAAAAAAAAGAAAGGTAGATGATTTATAATGGGACAACAAATTTGGGGAGGAGTGAGTATATTTGTAATGGTGGTTACTTTGCTTTTTTTAATGTCTCTCTTGTGTTTATGTATGCTTTGGTTGGTTGTTGTGAAGTTGATGACTTGTTCCTTTTTTTGTCGATTTCTTTGTGTTGTTTGATTGAGCATTGAGGAATTGAGTAGTTGAATTTGATGGGTATATAGTTTGAACAAAATGTTGGTAGGATCGTGATCACGGAATTGAAATGATTATGGAGTATGTTGCAGATGAAAGCAAATGTGAGTTTTGGGAGTGTCCCACATCGATAAAAGACATGTAAAGGGACTAGTTTGTCGTCACAGCAAATGTGAGTTTTGGGAGTGTCCCACATCGATAAAAGACATGTAAAGGGACTAGTTTGTCGTCACAGTGTGTTTGTTATCTTAAGTGAAATGCTGGGTAGATTCTGAAATTGGTGAATTGGGTGACGGATTGTGCTTATGTTTTGGTTGAAGTTTGACGAAATTTGGATTGGGGAGGTAGGAAGTCATATAACATACTCATCTTCCTTTGACCTCAGAGTTAGGGGACGGTTGATATACTTCAAATCTGAAGGAATTTGGTTCGGGTTTAGTGGATTTTCAGTTTTGCTGCTTGGTTGAGTGATGTAAGTAATGGAATTCAGCTGAATCGAGAGAGTTGAATTTTATATCTTTTATGAGTTTCAATCACCTTTTTTATATGTTAATGTGATCTAGCAAAGTTAAAGGAATTTAAGTTTATCTTCCTTAGGAGCTTCAATCACCATTGCTATATGGAGGCTCAAGGATTGGTCTTTGATTCAAGTTTTAAGCTTTGCTCGCAAAATTAGCTTACTAGAATCAGCGGCTGAGAATGAAACTAATGTTTTAGATATTTTGTACGTTTGCATTTGGGTTTTGTCCAATTGTTTGGGTTTACAGTCCTCATTGAATTAGGGATACAATTATACAAGTAGCTAAAAGATGTCTAATCCAGAAAGGATCGCTCTTGCATAGTTCATAATTCGGTCCAAATTTCCAAACTGAATCATCCATAATGGTACAAAGTTTATTCTTGAACCAGGTAGCCGAGTTTTTTGTATATTTAAATCTACTTCAGGAAAGGTAGTGTGGCATTCTGTGGACTTGAACCCTTTGCCGAACCGACAAACACTGGGAAGATGCAACATTGTCCTGAGTAGTTAAGTAGAGAGCCCTTAATGAATGAATGTTCCGTGAGCAAATTAGATGTTCGTTGATGTATTACCTCTTTCTTATGCTCTGTGTTGACGTGCCCAAATATCTATGCTTTATTCTTAGTGCCAGTTTTGGTGGGCTTTAGCCATCAGGTGATGCTGAGCTACTGCAGTCTGCAGATATCATTACGTACTCATCTACAGTTTGGAAGTTCGTGTCATGGAATTTTGCAGCCTATAAAAATAAGGAGTAACTCATAACAACTATGCAGATTCCTTGCTTAGAATCAAACTGAGTTTCATGCAAGTCACTTATTGCTGGTCCATACAACATTATGACTATCTCATTGGCCATTTTATATTTGTTTTCTGTGGCAGCTCATCGAATTTATGCGATATGTATTTGATTAAATTTATCACTTATTCTATGTTACTCCGTCTCTTCATATTACCTCACATACCCGTGTTTGACAGTTTGACACTGCACACTCGTAAACAAGTTGAATCTGACACTTGACACGTACCCGGTACCCATGTGGGCCATGTCGGTCTCTTCCAACCAAGTCTGCGTAATATAGCTTTTGTATATACATTATGTGTGTCACTTATATTCTGCTTGAAGATGTTCTAATTCGTACGTTTGCCTTAAATCACATTCGTATGTTTACCTTGTATATACATTATGTTTGTCACTTATAATCTGCGTAATATAGCTTTTGTATACGCATAATGTGTATAGCTATGTTATTTCTGTTGGCCTAACTAATTGAGGTAGATTGATTGTCAAATTCCTGCAATTGACCCAAATGTATGTGCAGACGCCCTCGGCCAAAAGTTATGAAGGAAGACACCGTTGAAATTCCCAAGAAGAAAAAAGTCTACATTTCCGACGAAGATGATTGGGATCTTCCAAATAGTGACCTACCACAGTCATCAACCAAACTCTAGCAAGGAGACAAGTAACAATTGACTTAGCTAATAGCTACTCTACTATCTTTTGGATGGTTTTAAATTAGAGGATCAAATTATGATGTTCTGAAGTGAAGTATCCAGACCTTAACTGTATTAGTACATGTAACTTGGCTGTATATCTAAGCCTGACAATTAGAGTAGTATTATGTGTTTTCTGTGACCGTTTATTGTCGCCTTTCCGAGCTAATTTAAGCGTGTTGGTAATGACGCTAAGTTGGAAGATGACATTGCAGCGGAATTAAAACAGCAAAATAACATTAAAATGAAAGGGTGAATTTCATGTAAACATTATAAATTTTGGGTACAACTGTATGATGCAACATCAGGTACACAGCATTAGTTCATCATCACGAATTCTCTTACATTCCCATGGGTGTATTCTTAAAGGGATCTGGAGACGATGTCGAGAAAATTTTGGCAAGTTCCGCAGCAAATGCATCGACTTCCTTCTGGGTTTTCACCACAGCCTCATCCAAGCTCGGACTAACAAACTGGTTTTCCGGTGCAGAATGGGAAATAGCAATCAGCAGTTCCCTTGCGAAATCTGCTGCGACGTTGGAATCTATATCCATAAACTGTCAAGTGTCAATTAATCCTCCTGTAGATGAGAAAAAAACTTATGTTATTTTAAAGAACGAAATTACTGTTTATTCCAGACCCGAGTAGGGTAGAACTACAAGCGCAACTAAACTCGCTTTTAAACACGAGTTGATTAAGCAGAGAAACATAAGCAGAGAAACATAAGCAGAGTATAAATGAGAAATGGTACCTGAGAAACTGAAGTCTGAAGATGAAAAGCAAATGATAAACTGAGAATTTTTATAGGGATAGTGTATGTAATGTTATATAGTAGCCTACTCAAAAACAGTAATGATACACCTTAAAAGGGTTGATTTCTTTCATTTTATAGAAGGCAAATGCATACAATTGGATTGCATTCTCATTTCCCACTTTCTGGATACAGCTTGCTTACTTTGGCTTTTTTGGGTGGACAATTGGTCATAGGGTGGACAATTGGCCGTTCATGGGTTTGTGGGTAGGGTCGCATCGTAGGAATGTCGAATTTATTTGAATCCGCTTTAGATGGATGGATAAAAACCGAAATAAACAGATGAAATGGATAACGGATAAATGGTGGGTTAGGTGGACCACCATTGGGTTTGATATTTATTAATTTTCTCATATTTCTTTCTATTACAATTACATATCTCGTCCTCGATTACTCGTACTCGATTACTCGTACCTAATATACCCACCAAGTATTAAATTGCTCAATTTATATATTTAGATTAAATATAATTTCATAATTTTTTTGATACTAGAATTATCATTCGGTAAGAACTTATTTACCACCCGATTCACCCGTTCTTAAAGCAATCTATTGATAAATATATTCCAGGCGATGGGTCCAATGATGACGAATGAAATTGAGATTCAACCTTTTTACACCACATCCATTTTGATGACAAAATTTTCTAAACCCGATCTTCGGTATCCAAAAATCCTAATTAACGCCTAAAATGTTTGCCTTAAAATCGCGTTGGACCCAGGTAAAATATTCCGTTCGTCTCATCATTTATTTACTTTTTTATTCTTTGCTGACGGATAAGAATTTTACCGTAAAACACACCCGAACCAAGCCACGCCCGAATCCATTAACTAGCCCATTGAGTCCAAATTATTTCTCGGTCAAATAACAACCAACCAACACAGTGCTAGAGAAACAAGTCCGCCATGGAAGCACAAGAAGCTCTAAACGCGCACCTCGTACTATCTCACAAGATCTTCCTCCTCACAAATCCCGATGTCGAAGACATCGACAAAGTTCGTCTCATCGATGAAGTTATTTCCTCGATTAAGTCTGACTGTAAGTTGAATTTCCCTAATTGTAACCTAATTTTGTTCAATATCATTGTTTCTTCGCAGTTTTAATTTTGATTTGTCTGTGCTGTAGTGTTTGAGGATTTAGATTCCTTAATTTTAATTTCGTTGCGATTTAAGTGTTTAATTTGTTCGAAGTTATGTAGTCATTAAGTTGAATTTCCATCATTTAAACCTAATTTTGTTGAATATCATAGTTTCTTCGCAGTTTTTTTATTCTGGATTTGACTGTGTTGTGAAATTTGTGGATTTTGATTTCGGACTTTGATTTTGTTGCGATTTAAGCTCTTAATTTGTTGATTTGTTCGAAGTTATAGAGTCATTGTGTTGAAATTCTCGATTTAAACCTATTTTGTTCATTATCATAGATTCTTCGTAGTTTTAATGTTCTACATTTGTCTGTGTTGGTGGAATTTGAGGATTTTGATTTCGTTGCGATTTGAGTGTTTAATTTGTTGAATTGTTCGTAGTTATGGTGTCATTGTACGAATCTCTGGCTGGTAAGGGTGTCATTGAGCTGGATCAATCAGTGCTCGATTCGATGAGAAAGAGTATCGAGGATGAGCTTAAGAAGTTCGATGAGAAGTAAGTGACCTCTTTGTTGAGTTTTAAATTGTAAAGTGTTGTTAGGGAACCTAAATTGTTTGGATAATGTGTAGTTTTATGCTTATGTTGATCGCGAGCTGTTGTGTAAGGTGATTTACACTCGAGTATTTGTGTAAAAACGCGTGTTAATCAGCTAGAATGTCCCTATAGAAACAATTTTCTCTAAAAGAACATAATTTACTTAGGGATCAACATGTTTTTGTCATCACACCAGACATACTATATATCCACTGAAAAATTCTTGTGTCCTCCGGGAGGACGGTCCTCCTCACACCTAAAAGGAAAATGACCAAAATGGAATATTATAATGGCTTGGGTGTAAGGAGGACCGTACTTCCGGAGGACGCAAGAGTTTTTCATATCCATTGCATGATGTTGCGGTAGGTACTGCCTTGGTTGTTGTTAACTTGTTATAGATCGTGTTGAATCGGCTGTTAACCTAATGTGGCAGTCTCTAGCGAGGCAAAAGTCGAGTACTTTGTTTGTATAAGTCTATAATGTATGTCAAAGTTTCCTTTTTGGAGGGGGAGGGTCTGTAAAGATTTCTAGGGCAAGCTGTTTCGAGCACCGGATATATAATATATGTGAACGGGTAGAGTCTGCACTCCAAAGATTTATTTAGTGGTGGCCAATTGCAGATTTTAGTATGCACTCGAAAGGTTTTCTTGGTGGTGACTTTCACATCATCATTATATTATTATATTAACCCTGCTGTGGTTGTACAGGATTGCTGATGCTGAAGAAAACTTGGGTGAAAGTGAAGTCCGAGAAGCTCATTTGGCAAAATCGTTGTTCTACATAAGAATTGGTGACAAAGTGAGATCTTTTTGCCTATTATTCCTATGGAAGAAATTTTTTGCAATGCCGCAATTTTGTCGTTATAATCATTGTTTCGTTCTTTTTGGAATTCAGGATAAAGCATTGGAGCAGCTCAAGCTAACAGAAACCAAAACTGTCGCGGTTGGGCAGAAAATGGATCTGGTATTCTACACTCTTCAAGTTGGCTTGTTTGATATGGACTTTGACCTTATCTCCAAAAGCATCGACAAAGCTAAAAAGTAAGTGATCGAGTAAAATATGGTTTGATCAGTAGCAATGAATGAAGTTCTAAGTCTGGGTTGTTTTGCTTACTCTGATATTGTTCATCTGTTGAAACTAGCTTATTTGAGGAAGGTGGTGATTGGGAAAGGAAGAATCGCTTGAAGGTGTACGAAGGCTTGTATTGCATGTCTACTCGTGACTTCAAAAAAGCTGCTAGCTTATTTCTGGACTCAATCTCAACTTTTACAACATATGAGCTATTTACTTATGATACCTTTATATTCTACACCGTTCTTACCAGTATTATATCCCTTGATAGAGTGTCGTTGAAACAAAAGGTAATTAAGCAGTTGTTTAATCATGTATATTTGAGCAATCTTTATTGCTTATAGATCAAGATAACTTAGGCATGGTTGTTCATTGATGTGTGGCAGGTAGTTGATGCTCCTGAAATATTGACTGTGATTGGAAAAATTCCGTTTCTGTCGGAGTTCATGAATTCTCTCTATGACTGTCAGTACAAGTCGTTCTTCACAGCATTTGGTGAGTTTTTCACTTGTGCTCTCAAACTTTTTCCGTCTTAGTTCCTAATCAAAAATCAAGTTATGTCTGTTACTCCATATACTCTGTCTTTCATCTCAGCTCTATGAGTGTCAGAAAGTTAGAAAGCTGTATAAGAGAGATAGTTTAGTACCCGACTAGCATCTCATCTGTATCCTAAAAGCACTTTTTTGGATTTGTTGCTTCAATGAGCTGATGACATTTTATATATATATATAATTCTCTTGTATCTTTTCCAGCTGGCCTTGCTGAACAGGTTAAGTTTGACCGCTATTTACAACGACACTTCCGATATTACATGAGGGAGGTCAGGACTGTTGTGTATTCTCAGTTTCTTGAATCGTACAAGAGCGTCACCATTGAAGCAATGGCAAAGGCGTTTGGTGTGACTATCGAGTTCATTGACCTGTGAGTGCACCTATACTGCGAGTTCATTTTGAAATGAGTGTCATCTACGCATCTCTTAGGCCTCTCATCGCTTCTAATATTATGAACTCATTTGTTTTTGTTCCATTAAATCATTGATTGGAGTTTTCTCTAATGTCAATTTCGCAAAATGCTGTTAAAACATTTTTGAATTTTTTTTTAACCTCTAATCAGTAGTAAATTTTGAAAGTTTTAGCATTGGTTGAATTGCTCAATGACTGTTATCGCTTATTCACAAGTCTTTTGTTTGACTCTTTTTTTAACGTTTGTTTTTGGCAGGGAATTGTCTCGCTTTATTGCAGCCGGGAAGCTCCACTGCAAAATCGACAAGGTTGCAGGAGTATTAGAGACAAACCGTCCTGATGCAAAGAACGCTTTGTACCAAGCTACGATCAAGCAGGGCGACTTCTTACTTAACAGGATTCAGAAGCTTTCCCGTGTTATCGACTTGTAGATCACTTAGCTTTTTTAATCTCCTCTTGTTTTGAGACTAGAATCACATTTGTTAGGTTAACCAGTTGTTCATTTCAAATTTCCTTTACATTCATTTTAATCTGCAATCAGAAACTGAAAATTTATGCAAACATTATAGGAGTTATTTTCAGGTCGAGTAATGCATATTCTTCGATTTTTGAAACTTATGATTTAATCTCACTTTTCTCAATTGTTTTATATTGCAAATTTGTGAATGCATACTTGTCTCCATCTCATGATATTTGGTGATAACATTTTATTAAGGGTAATGTTAAATACATACTTTAGGGTTTATGCCCTTAGGGTTGTATTTACGGAGTTAAAACTTTCTAAATTTGATATTAATATAGAAAATGATGACAAAATTGCATGAAAACCTATGTAATTTACGACAATATTAAGTATTAATTTCCTCTTTAAACTTCTTAAATACAGCCATTAGGGCTATGAATCTTATAATCAACCGATCCGATGAAGTCGGATTAACAAAAATAATCAAATAAAGAACATTAAGTTAATACTACTAACTAAATCGATCTAATATCGATCTTTGGTGTTTAATTATCGACTAATCGAGTGATTAGAGAATAATCATACTAACAAAGAACAACATAGTAGAGTAAAGTGATATTGTGATGAATAATTTAGGAGCAGAATTTGATTTCCTACTATTATTATCATCATCATCATCTCCATGTTTTCTTTTCTCCATTTCTTTCTCTTTTTCTTCTAACTCTTTCTCTTTTTCTTCTATCTCTTTCTCCATCTCTTTCTCTTTTTCTTCTATCTCTTTTTCCCTCTCTTTCTCTCTTTCGTTCGCTTCGGCCTCGCTATCATCGTCTTTGCGTACGACATGAATATTGTACGCTTGGACGTCTTTACGATGTCTCGTAACGACATTCTTAGTGTCGTCGACAGTATTGGCTAAAATTGAGGTGACCGCGAAAATCATGGCTATTGAGAAAACAATTAACAACTTCATGTTTTTGTAATGTTTCACCATTTTTTGCTGTGTTATGAATTTACATTAGCAAGGGTTTAAAATGTTTCTTTTATAGTGAATTTAGAAATGAAATTATATGATATGAAATTATTTGAAGTAATAAATAAGTTAAGGATCTTAGAGTAATAATATGATTAAATCACAATATGAAAAATAGTGATAATAATATAAGATACTGTTCTTGTTGATTGCATATGGAATAAAATGTTAAGCATGCGAGATTTTAAATCATATATTAAAAGAAAGGAGGACAATGAAATATTACGACAAATATTCATATTTTAAAGAGAATAGTTGGATATTATAAAAATGTATTTTCTAATGTGTGTCCTAGAGACAGACATTAACAAAGTATATGAAGTAAGATTCTCGAGATATTTTATGAAAAATTAAAATATAAAATCATTTTTGCCAGTTTTAAGGGAAAAAAAAACTTGCATGAATCTTTCCTCGTATCATATGACTTCTTAACCTATGCTCTTAGAGCTCATGTTTAAGTTTAACTGATTCGGTAATACCATTTTCGTAAAATCATATATTAAATTGACACGCCTTTACGCCCTCCTATCCCTCCGCTGGCAGGAGTCTTTAAGGCCTGGCATTGAGGTAATGTTATCGCTGTCGACTGTCGACTGTCGTAAGATCTACCTATCAGTATATGCTGAGAACTTGCACATACAGTTGATTTCCAGTGAATCAATTGTTCCATTGCATTTGAACACACTGGTTTATAATATAATGGTATATGAAAGTAAGATAGTTTATGCTCATCTACATGTACATATAGATGTCCATCGCTTTACGCCTTTACGGCATAACATCCAACTTCCAGCTAACTCGGTGTCATCGCTTTATTGTTCTACTTTGTTCCCTTATAGGTTCACTGTTTTGCAGTTTTATGTCTAACTCATTGTTCTGTTTACTCGGCTAACTTCAGGAAGACGTATGAAGGCTTGTATTGTATGTCTGCCTGGGACTTCAATCAACCTGCTAGCTTATTCCTCGACTCAGGCTCGACTTTTACTGCCTATGAACTATTTCCTTATCGATACCTTTATGGCTTTATATATACGCACGTACACATTCCGTATGAAGCGCTTGCCAGGTTTACTCCGTCATCAAGCTTCCTGTTTCCTCTTCTTCTGACTTTAAGCCTTGAGGCTCGTTAAACAACGTTTGGCCAATCTCGCAACTTTTGGCTTACTTCTACAAAACTGTTCCCCCTCCGTCTCTCTTATTCACAAGTCGGAATGAAGTGATAGTATGCCATGATCGACCAAGTGTGTTTTTTTTCTTTTGGTTTTCGCCAGGGAATTGTCCCGCGCTTTATTGCAGCTGGGATGCTCCATGGTAAAATTAACAGGGATCAGTTGCAGGGGTATCAACCACAAACCACAATAAAAAGTTCAAAAAGTAGCATCTCTTGGCCTCATAAAAATAAAACATACTCGGACTACTAATTTTAATTTTGCACAAACCATGGAATAAGTAAACAAACGATCAACTTCTAGAATTTATAAAATAATACTCTACTCGATATCAAATTATAACATTAAGCTAGTACTAATTGTTATGGCGGTAGTATAAAAAACAGTGGAAGAAAAGGAATAATCTTATCTGATTGTTGTGGCGTGACTTTAGATCACTGTCCTAAAGTCGTTTATGCCCCGTCTACTACGCACGGTCTCAGTTGCACTCGACCCCCAGGATTACACAACGGCTGCAAACTTCATGTAGGGAAGAGAGCAGATGAGAACCACCATAAACGTTGCCATGACTCTTTTAATTAAGTTATAGAAGACATTTTGTGTGAGAAGGAAGGAGAAGTAAGACTGATTTTTTTGTGTTTCAAAAACTGAATAAGGGTGGTATATATAGGCAAATGGGGCTGGGCATGCATGTAGTTCGTCAGGAATATTTCCTGCAAAAGAGAAGTGTGCTGCAGCAAGCTTCGTCAGGAATATTTCCTGCAGCACACAAGGAATCTTTGCAGGTCTGGTTTGGATACTGCAACACACAAACAGACTGAGGCTAAACACTGACACAAGGAAGCCTACTGCAAGCTAACACTGACACAAGCAATTGATTTTGTTTCAGTTGGAAAAAGAAATAAAAGGTGGGCAAGCCCACACCGCAGGTGCTCTACCAAAGCCCGAGCCCGAGCCGAGCCGGCCGGCCGTGCCGTGGCGTGCGCGCGCGCGTGTGTGGTTGGTTAGATACTTACCACACACTCACCTAGTAGAGTAGTGTATGGGGTCATATATAAACCCATAAAACTTGTTTTTCATAGTCAATGTGGGATAGAAAAATACAAGTGGGTAGCTTATTTTGAAGCATATATCCAACAATCCCCCACATGATTCAAAAGAAGACTCAAAAAGAAAGAAGACTATGGCAACGGAGACTCGGAGTTAAAACGCTGGTGTCTTGTGGACTTTAACCAGTGTTTAGTGACTTACATTTGGTCTCAACCGCCATTCTGGGTGGATTAAAGCCTTTAACCCTTTAAATGGAGTTGGTTTGAGATCAAGTGCACACTTAACGATTCTCAAATTAGGGTGAGAACTCGCGACATTCATGAACTCATCATGAATAAACACTTTTGTAAATATCTTTTACTTGGATTTACCAAGTGCCCTCTCAAAGTATTTCCTGGTATTTCATGAATGCCTCTAAAGATTCCAAGCCACAAGAATCTCTTGGGGGTAGGGCAAGGCACCCCTCACATTCACATAGGTGAGTTCATCAAGTTTGACTGTCACAAACCATCCTTTTGGACTATAAACTCATTAAGAGCAAATGCTCATCCTTACAAAATGACAGTAAAAACACATACAGCCTTATAGGTTCACTGTTTTGCAGTTTTATGTCTAACTCATTGTTCTGTTTACTCGGCTAACTTCAGGAAGACGTATGAAGGCTTGTATTGTATGTCTGCCTGCGACTTCAATCAACCTGCTAGCTTATTCCTCGACTCAGGCTCGACTTTTACTGCCTATGAACTATTTCCTTATCGATACCTTTATGGCTTTATATATACGCACGTACACATTCCGTATGAAGCGCTTGCCAGGTTTACTCCGTCATCAAGCTTCCTGTTTCCTCTTCTTCTGACTTTAAGCCTTGAGGCTCGTTAAACAACGTTTGGCCAATCTCGCAACTTTTGGCTTACTTCTACAAAACTGTTCCCCCTCCGTCTCTCTTATTCACAAGTCGGAATGAAGTGATAGTATGCCATGATCGACCAAGTGTGTTTTTTTTCTTTTGGTTTTCGCCAGGGAATTGTCCCGCGCTTTATTGCAGCTGGGATGCTCCATGGTAAAATTAACAGGGATCAGTTGCAGGGGTATCAACCACAAACCACAATAAAAAGTTCAAAAAGTAGCATCTCTTGGCCTCATAAAAATAAAACATACTCGGACTACTAATTTTAATTTTGCACAAACCATGGAATAAGTAAACAAACGATCAACTTCTAGAATTTATAAAATAATAATCTACTCGATTTCAAATTATAACATTAAGCTAGTACTAATTAATTTGTGTTAGTAGCATACATTTGATATGTGATTAGTTATTTACTAATGAAGTGATCAATAGATGATCATACTAACAAAGAACAGTACAGTGGAAAAAACTGAGTCCATGTCTACGCTTTCGTCTTCTATTCCACTTAAATTTCGTCTTTCTTCCATCCTTTTTCGACAACATAATCTCCGTTTCTTCTTCCTTTTTCTCCTCCTCTATTTCGTTCTCTTTGTCTTTAGCGTCTACTTTGATCACGACTGTATTGTTGCCACTGTGGTTGTTAAGCGGGCTCAATACAACGTTGTTATCGTCGTCTTGATTGGTGGTGTTGTTGCCTGTATCGGCTAGAGTCATGGTGGCCATCAAAAGTATAGTTATTGAGCAAAGTACTAATAACTTCATGTTTTTGTATAGCTTCAGATCTTATGTTGAGACTACAACATGGATAACATGGATAATATGTATCGTTCCAATTTTATCAGATGTCCGGAAGGAATACAATATAGATAACATGTGATAATAGAATTATTACGATATTAGATTGGAAACACACTCGATTTATGCAAACAAATTAAAAAGTTGAAATTCAAAACTAAATAATAAAATTTTCTACTTTTATAAATATATAGTCCCTTCTTCCCGGTCAATTGTTGTCCTTTCGTTTTAGACAAAGACCAAGGAAAGAGGGGGGACAAATTGTGGTATCACTTAGTGGATGGATGACAAATGAACAATAGTCTATTTAGGTGATCAAATTACCTGTAGAAATCCTTCCAAATATAGAAAGAACAACAATTGACTGAGACATTCTAAAAAAGAATATGACAACAATTGACCGGGACGGAGGGAGTATATATTAGCTTTGCAAATTAATAATATGTATCATGGATTCATGGAGTACTTCATAAATAAAAATATGGAAATTCCAAGACTAATATCGTAAACAATATTTATATATCAGTAAGTCTTTTGAAAGACGAACTTTCATTAAATTTTAAAAGACTATTTGATCAAGATGGTACAAAAAAATGCGTAGATTTAATATAAAATGGTTTACTAATAAATACTTTCACAATTACGATAAAAAAAAAAAAGCACACATATATTATAGAAATGACAAACGTATATTAATAGTGGAATCCACAAAAAGGAACGTAGATCAAATGTAATACCTCATATTTAAGTTGTTTTTGAATTAATATGTATTTTTTTCTGAGCTTTTTAATGTTTAGAGCATCTCCAATGGTTATATACAAGGATCTGCTTGCAATTTTGTATAATTTTCAAGCAGGTTGCTCACCATTGGAGACAGAAAAATACAACCTGCTTGAAAGCTACACCTGCTCTACAAAGTTACATGCTTGATTTCAATTAACTTGCTTTTTATTGGTTTATTATGTACAGTGGGCTCATTCAAGCTACAAGAAGTATGTAGCTCACCATTGTTGGGGTATATAGCTTAAAAGCAATGTTGCTAGAAAGCCTAGAAATATATATGTGTCAAGTCAAGCTACAAAAAAAAATGGCTCACCATTAAAGATGCTCTTATAGGTCACCTTTTAATTTTTTTTTTCATCAAAACTCAAATTAATTGAGTTTATATGTAATGTTTTTGAGTTATATTATATTTTTTTGAGCTTAATGTTTAAGTAAACTAACTCATAAACTTTGTACTTCCTCCGTTCCATTTGTTTGTATACGTTTGCTTTTTGGGCTCTATTCATAAGTTAGAAGAATCTTTAATACAACTTCTAATATATGACATAAAAGATAGTCATGTGAGATCTTGTTTAAATTGTCTTACCGAGAAAAATATTAATATCAAAATTTTATAATTTTTAATAATGTGTAACTAAAGATATAAACAAAACAAAAAGAGCATTGACAAACGTGATAAAGCAAACGTATACAACCAAATTGAACAGAGGAAGTAGTATAACTCATAATCTTTAAAGTAAAACTCATAAACTTTTTCATAAAGCTAAGAAGTTACACAACTGATGATATTAATTCAGATGTATAATCTACCTGCTGGTGTGAATCATTAGAATGAGAAAACGATTACAAAAGACACCTAAATAAGAAAATGACGTATCTCGATAACTAAGTGAAAAACCGTCTCTAACCAATTGTCGTCGTGTCTTCGACATGTGCTCCTCAAGTAACACCAAGCACTACGTCTCCACTCTCCACCCGATTTACAGCTGATGTGTGAACCACAGTTTCTGAGCTTAATATCCTTACTAACAATTCAATTCATGCAAACAAAAGTTCTGGCACAAATTTGACATTTTCCAAATTCCAAGTACACATCTCTTTTCTCTTTTAATAAAAAAAAACATGACATAAAAACAAAGAAATCAAACTATGGAAATTCAGTTTCTTAACATTATTACTCACATTTATCTGATAAAACATTAATTACCCACCAATTAAAATCAGTAAGATCACTAAACCCTTTTTCCCAAATCATATTCATTAATATTTATTTATTACTAGTTAATAATAATTAATTGCAAGATTAAAGGAGATGTCTTTTCTTCCTCCTCCACCATTTGATGATTTTAGAGAGAAGATCTCAGTTAATCTCAGACCATTGCAGCGTTCCTTTCAATTTTGGACTCGTACTGCTGAAATTTATACTGGATATAAGGTTTTTTTTTCTGGGTTTTATCTGAATTATATAGGGTTTAATGTTTGTTGATTAAAGAGAGTCCACTTTATAAACCCAAGGGGTTCCACTCTAAAACCAATTGGCAATAGAGGGAGTAGCCCATTGCCTTATAAGGTGGTAAACTCTCCCCTCCTTTATCAATGTGGGATTACACTCACATGTGGGAAATCGGGTTTCTTCACATATGCTTTTATAAGTTTGATTACTTGTTTGCATAATTGGTTTTCTGATGCTGTCAACTGAAATGGGGTTTTATGCATTGCAGTAATTTTTTTTTTGTGGGTTTTCTGTGAATTTAATGTTTTGTTTATTAAAGTTCTGTGCTTTTATAAGTTTGATCAGTTTTTTGCATGGTTTGGTTTCTGCTGCTATCTCCCCATTTCTTTGAACAGACGGGTATTATCCGTCTTAAGCTAAAGACGGGTCAAAAACGACCACATGGTGGTAATAACGACAAAACTTTTGGTATTTTTTAGGCAACAAGTGAGGTGATTTGGTATGTATTTGACCCGTCTTAAATGAGAATTTGTGTTCTTTGAATGTTGAAAATTTTGGTTAAAATGTTCCATTCTTTATTTATTTAACCTTAGGGTATTACTTGCTCGTGCCCCTAAGTTCAAATCCTGGTTCCGCTATTGTTGTCACCTGAATGGAGTTAAATGCATTGCAATTGTTTTTTCTGTGTGTGCTGAATTTGAGTGTTTGGATGAGAATTGATAGGTGTTTCAAGTAAGAGTGAGTTTGGTGAAAGATGCAAAGAAGCAAGAGGAGATGTGGGAAAGACAGCATGAGCTTGCAGCTGATAAGATTTATAACATGTGTTCTGAACTTGGTGGCTTCTTCCTTAAGGTAGTTTCATTGATTTCTTTTTCATTTTGGGATTAATTTGCTTCTGTATTTTGTTAACGATTTGGTTTTAGATGGAGTTTACTAGTTGGGATTAGCTAAATCAAATGCCATCTATTTTAGCTCCCATACTGTAATTCAGTAATTGTTCGGAAACAGCCACTTTGTGTTGCTAACAAAAGGGTAAGGTTGCATACATCCAACCCCCCTTGCCCCAGAATTTCGGCAGCCCTTGAGGCACTTGCGTAGTTTTGTTGTTGTTGATTAATTCTTGAGCAGTTATCGTTTTTCCGTTGTAATGGTAAATTAATTTTAAAAAAGTATGAATGCGTATTTGTGATATGTCGGGTCTCAGTTGAATATTGCAATCTTGCATGTAGATTAGTCGTTATTAATATGGTTAGTCTAACCTTGTCATCCCAGTTTGAGTTAGTTGTTGGGTTGAATGATAATGGGTGCTGATCAGCTGATGGAAGAATTTTCGAGAACACTTGTGGTTCTTGGCCTCATATTCCTGATATGTGAATAGCTAAAATCCATTTACGAAAGTTTTTTGGTAATGTGGCGTTTGACCAGGTTGCTCAAATTATTGGAAAACCGGATTTGGCTCCTGCTGCATGGGTTCGAAGACTAGTAACTCTTTGTGATCAAGCTCCTGCTACCCCCTATGATGTTGTTCAGTTAGTGTTGGAGAAAGAGTTAGGTCGAAGTGTAGATGAAGTTTTTGACAGTATAGATACAACTCCTCTAGGTTCTGCGTCCATTGCACAGGTACAGTGAAGGTCTTGCTGAAATTTGTTGAATGTACTGTAAATTTTTATGTTGGAAATGGTGTTTTATACTTTGTCAAGTATCTGCGCAACTGAGTCTGTGCTCTGTGGCCTGTGGGTAATCAGATCATATTTAACCATCAGTAGGACCAAATACGTCGCTATTCTTCAGCCTTGGAATACGCTTGAATGAAGCAAAATGGCTTATTATACTCACTATGCTTCTTGTATCTTAAAGTAGCAAATTGTCAAATCATTGTGATGCAGTTTGCATTATGGGTCATCGAGAAACACAATCTCTCCTAGTTCTTAACATAGAGGTAAGACTGCATACACTCGACACTCCCTTTCATCGCTATCGGCAAATGCCGTTGAGGTGTAATGTTATTGTTGCTGTAAAATTTAACCATCAATATATGCTAATAACTTGCATCCCAGTGAATCCACTGTTCCATTGCATTTCAACATACTGATCAATAATATGATGTCCTGTAAAAGAAAATTAAGATGGTCCATAATCATCTTATATCGATGTACATTGTGTTACTTAGTAAGATTTAAGTTTCAGCTAAACTTGGTGTCATATTTGTACCCTTCTACTTTGTTCCGTTATTGATCCCATCTAGTTCTTGTGCGCCTCTGCTGATATAGGTTCATCGAGCAAGATTGAAAGGCTACAAGAGCGACCTTGTTGTTAAGGTAGATAACATTGATCCATCTCTTTAGAATCTTTAACATTGTTTTTTTTTTCTATTTTTTTAATCTCAGAAATCTTCTAGGTGCAACACCCAGGAGTTCAGGAGCTGATGATGACTGATCTACGCAATTTGAAAGCTTTTGCTTTATACATGCAAAAGACCGATATCAAATTTGATCTCTACTCTTTAACAAAGGAGATGGAGAAACAGGTAAATATGTAGGCATCTTATGAAGTTTTCTAATGTTGTTTAGGAACGTATTTATTCCAGTCTCTAGACTCATAAACAAACTCATTGTCCCCTTCATCAGATTGCTTTCGAATTTGATTTTCAAAGAGAGGCTACAGCGATGGATAGGATCCGGTGTTTTCTGTATGAGAATAACAAGAAAAGTCCTGTCCATGTACCACGAGTTATGAAGAACTTGGTCAGTAGGTAAGCTATTCAAATTGGCATTAATTAGTTGTGTTATTTACGGCTTACACTCTAATTTAAATCTTAACTTCTTTTAGCAACAACCAAGTCATGATATTCAATTGAACAATGCGTTGTTTTCTAATATATAGTAAACTATATCTTACAACTCCAGTTTAAAGTCGATAAGCATAAGCTGTATTATTAGTAATTACTCATGCTTTTGAGGTTTATATTGTGGATTTAAAAGTCCATTCACCATCACATTTTTGTATTGTAGGAGGGCTTTGGTGATGGAATTTATTGACGGGATCCCAATCTTGAGACTAGGTGATGAAATGGAAAAGAGAGGTTTCAACCCTCGCGGTAAGATTGCGGCTGTAGCAAAGCAGTAAGCTCACTTCTTTATCTAGAAGTTTGCAGTCTCTTTGGACTGTTATCTTTCTGATTATGGGTCCTTGTTGCTTGTTGACAGATGGAAGTAGTAAACCTGTTTTTCCTTCATCTTTTATCTACCCTTGGAGTTTTTTTGTTGTTCTGTCGATGTTGAAAAAGATAATGTGCGTACTTTTTATAACATAAATAGTAGCTGTTGATCTCTGAAACTAGATTGGGTTTGTGCAAACGTTTGTGACGCAGGAATATCCTAAAGAGCTTGACATTAGCATACGGTCAGATGATTTTGAAAAGTGGCTTCTTCCATGCAGATCCTCATCCAGGAAATATACTGATATGTAAAGGTTCTGAGGTGAGTTCATGGTAAATATCCTATGGTCCATAAGCCAACATCAAATTTTGATCTTTTCTTTTTCTTACAAAATATCGCGTAAATGGCTGAGGTAATATAAGTTGTGTACTTATTTTAAAATTCGACAAGGTAATATAATTAAGATTTTCGTTTTATCTAGGTTGCGTTGCTTGACTATGGGCAAGTGAAAGACCTTCCAGAAAATTTGAGACTTGGATATGCAAATCTAGTTGTTGCTATGGCTGATGATGATCCTATAAGAGCAATTGAGAGCTTTAGGTTGGTACAACTATGGTAGTAGCAAGTTTCATTTTTCATATATTGTGGTTCGTCATTTCTCGTAGATATGACAGGCTAATAATACTCAGGTTGGCAAACTTCTCAATGTGACTTAGCAAGTGATGGTCCTATGTTTATCTTAAAAAATTACTCGATAACATAACATACGGGTTCTCTAAATCAGTCCATAAAAAGAGAGTAACTTCGCAAGAGTACCTCTGCGCATATCGATTATCCATTATCACATCATCCTCGAATCTAAATATCGTATTTTCGAAGTAGTTTTTCGGGGGATCCCATCCCATGTCCTGCTTGATATATTTTATAATCGAAGTTTCAGTAATAAGTCAACAGCAGTTTCAAACATTGATTCATGTCATCCAATCCCATAGAATTTTGGGATTAAGTCTATTGTTGTTGCTGAAGTTTTAATTGTAAGTCAACAACGGTTTCAAGTATTGATTCATGTCATCCAATCCCAAATAATTTTGGGATTAAGCCTATTGTTGTCGTCGTCGTTGTTTGTGAAGTTTTAATTGCGAGTTAGTGAAAATAAAGTAACAAGTTTGGATGAGGCTACTTTGGCTGAGAAGATATGCATCCATCTTAGTCAATGCTATGCCGCATGTTAAAGCTGAATTTAAGTCTTATCATCTACCATTTTTACCAATATCTTTTGACTGTCGGGCTTGTCTTCATGTATAGAGAGCTTGGTATTTGCACCTTGGTTAAGTGCAAGGATGGACAGGAGGAGATGTTGAAGTTAGCGCAGACTATGTTTGATTCGAAATTACCGCCTGGAGTAACAATGTTGCACCCTTTTTCAGAAGAGTCCTCTATCAAAAAAGTTTCTGTAGAGGTACTGATATTGACTTTGAAATGACCATCAATAAAACTCGTGTTCATAGTTATACTTGACTGATTGTACTACCTTCAACTTAATCTTTTTTTTTTTTTTTTTTTTCACTTTTCGAAGTACTCCGTATATTCCTTCAAATGGAAGAAGGTGACTCCAAATTCTTATATATTCCGTATGAAGTAACACTCAACATATGCAATTTTCATCATGGATCATACAGATTTAGTCTGTAATCTGTATGCGTATTGAACCCAGGATAGGACTATGTATCTTCGACCTCCCCTTATAGTGCCACATGCGGAAACCTTTGAGCCAGTGTGATAGTATTGTTGTATTGTTCCTGTTCGTCTGTTGTATTCTTCAGGTTGTCATGGTATTGATAGTAATCAGAAGATCTTAGGGTTCATCTATAGTAATTGTACTTTTCTCTTGCTGGTTTCTGCAGGCATTTCCCGAGGAACTGTTTTCTGTCCTTCGAACGGTGCACCTTTTGAGAGGATTAAGCGTAGGGATGGGCGTAAACTATTCTTGTGCTGAGCAGTGGCGCCCAATTGCAGAGGAAGTTTTATGTCACGCTGGTCGACCTATTGGTAATATTCAACAGATATCACACTTGAAGTTGGTGTAGCTCTACTAAGCTAAAACCCTGATTCTAAGTTCTTAAAAAAACTGGTATGTTGTACAGATAAGGACGTAAAAGAGAAGCTCGAGAGACGGAGATTCTTCAGAAGGACGTTTCGCCAGCGGTAACAGACGACTGTTGGACAAGATATTGGATTTTTTTTTTCTTTTTTTTCCATGATTCCCGGTTTCATTGCTACTTAGAAGACCAATTGAAGAGGACTTTCCATTGTTGTCGATTTTGTTCGGTCTTATTTATTCATTTGTCATCAACAAATGTCTTGTAGTTGCTCTTGTAATGTAACATTCTTCATTTCTTCATTGATGAGCTCTTCCCAAAGAATGTAAGAGAGTTAACTGATAAGCTGCGTAATTCGGATACAGCTTTTGTACTGTTGGGGAAAGAAATATATATAAAAAAAATACACATTTTCATCTTTCTTTTCCTTGAATTTGATCAATATTTTACAACTTAAATTCTCAAGTCTTCAAGTCGGTTTTAGAATGAAACCTCGTTTCAGCCTCTGAAGTAAACTTTTTTTTTTCCACACAATAATAAACTTGAAACTCGACCATTGTATGTGTATGACTCATTACTATCGACCATGGCAAGCGTGAAATAGTCAAGTTTCTATATGCCTAACCAAAATGACGTTCTCGCAATAAAGTACGATTTGAACCTGTTATCTATCGGCACTCGCCAACTCTATCGGTTACTAGACTAAAACTTCATCGGAATAACTCGACTGTATAATTACATCTAACCCGATTAACAACACAAGGAGCATAAAATTTGGAGCATGTTTGCATAAAATTTGGTAGGCATTTCCCATGTTTGCAAGATTGTGGCATAATACAAGGAAATCCTTGTCTTATTGACGACAATTTAGTAAATACAAGAAAACTTTATATTATACATAAAAATCCCACCTTATTTGGCGTATACCTTCACAAGATTGCTCTCCAATAAAATGGCCGTAATATTTTGCATCTTCTTGATTAAAGTCTTGTCCCAAAACATTACTACAACTACAAACTTCTTACCATTCAACTATTGAGAATTGAGATTGTACATAGTCTTATCAATGACCTGCCTTCTCGCTTCGGTTTTAGTGGCGATCTTTGTCGTTCTTAGCTTCACGCCTACCACGACGGGTGACAAGATTTTTGACTCGTCTCCACCGGTATCCTCACCTTCGGAACCTACAGTCTCGTCACCTCAACCATCGTCTTCACCAGAACCGTCCCCGCATTTAAGTCCATCATCGCCACAGCCACCGGAACATGCATCGGTGCCAGTACAAGCTCCAACATCGTCATCAGAACATGTATCGGTGCCAGTACAGACACCGACATATCATCACCTTATCATTGAGACACAACCACCACATGATGAGCTTTTCCTACATCCTCATTATATGCCACACCACCATTTACCGCCGTATCACTTACCACCGAGAATCATACTACCACCGTGTAGTGCGTGTCATCATCCTCATAAGCTGCCACACAAGTTCAGGCCGCAACGTCCTCGTAAAGTACCACCGCATAAGTTCAGGCCACACATGGACCCACCGAAACTTCCTCATAAAATGCCACACAAGTTTGATCCGCCGCATAACCATCATATCCCGCATATCTTCTTTATACCACCAAAACACCACCACCCACACCACGATCATTTACGACCTCCAAGGATCATTCTACCACCGCAACAACACCACCACCATCACCGCCGTGACCATGAGAGACGAGTTCATCACATTCACAGGTATCACGGTCATGCACATTCAATTCCGCATTGGAGAGCTCCTTTCCTACACCCTCACCCCAAGGAATCTATAGGTCATCACCACCGCCATCATCATCTCCGTCGACATCACACACATATCAATCCAATAATTCCTCGTCATAGAGGAAGACATCACACCCGGCCCCACACACTGCTTCGCCATCACAGGAGGCCGTTCCATAGCCACCACCACTTTCCACAAGTTCATCATCACGTACGACCTAGACATCACTATCGTAAACCCACCGTAACTCATAAACACCACCCTCGACAACACAGCGCTCACATGCATCATTATCATGGCAAGACGATACATAAACATTACTCGCCTCGACCTCATCATCATGGGAAACTAATACATAAAAAACACGGTCACCTAAAGGCTCGACATCACAAGAAACATTATGTAAAACCAGTCCTAAAGAAGCACCACCACCACCTACATCGTCACAAGAAGGCACCCGGACCTAGCATTTCAATCTACGCGGATCTACACCGGTAATTATCACAACAAAATGAAACGAAAGAAAGCGACACTTGTTTTAACGATAAGGTAATTGCCTCATGCTACCTCATCCACTTCACGGCCTTGGCAAGCGTGTAAGCATTCTGAATTGGAGTTTTGAGCTCCTCGTTTTCGACTAATTTCTGCGTAAGTTAGCACAAGAACAGCCTGATTAAAGAAAAATCGACTATTACTTAATCACCATATATATCCTAATATCTAGAAGGAAGAAAATCTGAAATTTTATGTATAATTTTTTTTATGATAATTAATTGAAGTTTATTTTTAATTTGATTGTGTCTTAGTATGCCTATTATATGATAATTGTAATCGTTTATATGAACCAGACTTGTTTATTTATTTCATCGACTCAAAGTGTTCTCAGCACCTGCGTGACTAAGAACACATACTCACCGTCTCCCCATCTAACTTTACTACTATGTCGTCGCAGTATACACCGTCCATCCAATCATACACCGTCAAGGGGTAATAGACAACATTTTGTCATTTTTTCTTAAATCTACTCTTTGATCAACGAGAACGATACAACTAGGATACAGGGAGTACTTGGTTACAGACTTGCAGGAGATACTTATCCTACTCTTGTTAGAACGATACAACTTCCAGCTTAATTTTAGCTCATTTCAGTTCATTTCAGCTCTATTCAGTTGAGTTCAGCTCATTTCAGTTCAGTTCAGTTCAGTTCAGTTCAGCTCTATTCAGTTCAGTTCAGTTCAGCTCTATTCAGTGTAAGATAATAGAGAAGAATTGTAATTGACTTAATTATATTAACAAAGGATACAAGCTATATATAATACAAGGACTCTAGGTTAAACTAGGTTAAACTAATAAGATACAATTGTGAACATGGAAAGATATAATAACAATATAGTACACAATATAGTAGAGTAGTGCTGGGATTGGTGCGGATCGTGGAGTACGGGAACTTAGTTTCAATAAATTTGACATGGCGGGAGGTATAAAGTCGATGAGTAGTGGGTTCGAGACAATGATAGGCGCTTTGGGTAGGAGAATAGCCTACAAAGATGCAAGGGATGGAGCGAGGTGCTAATTTGTGTTGGGTATACGGTCTAAGCCATGGGTAGCACAAGCATCCGAAGCTGCGTAATTTGTCGTAATTAGGTTGTTTGTGAAAAAGTTTGAGGTAAGGAGAGACATTGTTGAGAGTAGCAATGGGCATACGGTTAATGAGGTAAGAAGCGGTAGTAAAGGCGTGAGGCCAAAAGGTAGGGGGAAGTTGGCCGTAGGAGAGAAGAGCGAGACCAGTTTCGACAATGTGACGATGCCGTCTTTCGGCATACCCATTGTGTTCCGGGGTGTGGGGAGGGGAGGTGAAGTGGGAGATGCCGTGGGTGCCTAGAGTCGGGGTAAGCTTGAGGTATTCACCTCCATTGTCGGAGAAGACTTGAATGATAGGCAAGTTGAAGTATTTTTCGACTAAGGCACGAAAGCGAAGAAAGGTAGCATATGTGTCGGATTTTCGTTTTAAAGGATATAGCCACATATACTTAGTAAAATGATCCACAAAAATAACATAGTACTTAAAATTGTCATATGATAAAACGGGAGATGTCCAAACATCCGAAAAAATTAATTGTAATGGTGCAGTAGTAGTAAAAGACGAGATAGAAAACGGGAGCTTATGGCTCTTATTGATATCACAAGACGGGCAGTCCGAGTGGAGTGCCGATTGCACCGAGAAGTGCCCAATGTTGCTAATGAGACTAAGGACTTTGGATGACGGATGACCTAAGCGATGGTGCCACACGGTTTTGGGAAGAAGGAGACTCGGGTAGGCTTGAGGTGGAAGAGAGGGGCACCATTCAAAGAGGCCGTTGCGTTTAGTTCCTTGGAGGAGAGTGAGTCCGGTCTTGAGATCCTTTACAAGACAAGAAGTGGGTAAGAAAATGGCAACGGCATTATTATCGTGACAAAGTTTAGTGATAGAAATAATATTGCGAGAGATATTTGGAACGTGAAGGACATCATTGAATTGTAACGAAAAGGAGGAAGTAGAGTAAGAGAAAGAACCGATATTTTGGATTGATAGCGAAGAACCGTCTCCAATTATTAGATCGTCGACCCCGTCATAAGGATGATGAAGAGCAAGGTTGTTGAGATCACTCGTAATATGGTGAGTTGCTCCACTGTCAAGTAAATAGGAGCGCGAGTCGGGGGTAGTATTGGCTGTCACGGTGTGGGCTTGAGGTTGGTTACGGCGTGGGAAGGGTGGTATTTGAACAGTAGGGAATAGGCGTTTAAACTCCCTACAAACATCAACATAGTGACCAGTGTTTTTGCACCACTGGCAACGGCCCTTGAAGGGGGCAGAAGAAGTGGAGGAATTGGTTGAGGTATTGTAAGAAGGTGAGTTGTAGGGCATGGTGTTGGGTCGGGGAAGGAGGTCGGGTGAGGTGTTGGACGGAGTGTTCGGTTTATTATATTTGCGAGGGTATGAGGTGTGGGTGTAGTGAACTGAGGCTGGTAAGTCGGTATTATGAGAGGACGGTTTATATGTTATGTCATGGTTTAGTAGCTTTTCATGTAAGGCATCAAAGGAAATAAGAGTGTCACGAGCACGTACCGCGTCGATTACGGGTTTATAGGATTCATAATGAAGACCATCAATTACCTGTCCGATGATATCTTCCGCATCCATTGCTTTACCCATATGGGCTAGTTCATCAGTGCAAGTCCGGATAGATTGCATATATTCGGTGACGGTCTTGTCACCCTTGGTGATGGATTTGAGACGATCCTTTACTTGAAGAATATGACCACGAGACGGGTTGCCATATGTGTTAGCCAATGTTGTCCAAACATCATGAGACGACTTGGCTGGAAGAAGTAGCGGTGTGATAGAGGGATCGATTGTGCCGAGCAAGGCACCCTTGATAAAACGGTCTTGGCGAAGCCAAGTTTGATAAGTCGGATTGGAAACTTCCTTTTTCTCGGCATTGGAGACAGTAGCCGGTGGACATGGGTAAGTTCCATCAACGTATTTGAAGAGATCGAAACCGAAGAGGAAGTCTTCGATTTGAGTAGACCATGAACGATAGGTAGTAGACGTTAGTTTGATGCATTGAGAAAGATTGATTACGATGAAGGGAACGAGAGGTTCGTTGGTATTTGGAATAGTCGAGTTAGGGCCGGCCATGGCAAATTTTTGTGAGGATTGATCGTTGCTCCTGATACCATGTAAGATAATAGAGAAGAATTGTAATTGACTTAATTATATTAACAAAGGATACAAGCTATATATAATACAAGGACTCTAGGTTAAACTAGGTTAAACTAATAAGATACAATTGTGAACATGGAAAGATATAATAACAATATAGTACACAATATAGTAGAATATAATACTAGGAAATAGTTTCCTTAATATTCAGTTCAGTTCAGCCCATCTTCATTCAGTTCAGTTCAACTCCACTAAATTCAGCTCAATTCAGTTATACTCATCTTAAACTTAATTTTTTTTTATTAATATTATTATATATTAATATTAGTTATTATTAATATTTTATTACTATTACTATTATTATTATTAATATTATTAATTAAATAATACTCCCTCTATCTCATAACTATCTCTCGTTATAACTTTGACCATAAATAAGTGTTATAACAAAAAACATTTACATTCATCATAAAAAAAAATTTGGAAACATATTTTTTAAATGAAAAAAAAATTGAATATAAATGAAGAGAAATCGAGTCAAAGTGTCGCCTCAAAAACTATACAATATAAACTACGAAAATTATTATGAACTGGGGGGAATATTCTATTAATGGCAACTATTATCAATATTATTAATATCACTATTATTTTTATTATTTTATCAAGCTCAAAGCACAATTTACAAGAAATTAGTGGTCAACCGAGAACCTATACTATTATTACTAATATTATTATTATCACTAATTATTATTGTTATTATATGAATGTTATGACTATCAAAATCAATCATATTAATATTAATACTACTATTACTATTTACTAATATTATTATTAAGACTAATGATAGCAACTAATAATATTTATCATTATCATTATCAGTACCATTATGATTATGATTATTATAATAATAACAATAATAATTATTATTATTATAATAATAATTAGAATTATTATTATTGTTATTATTATATTTATTATTATTTTTTCAACTCAGTTCAACTCCAATAAGCTTAGTTCAGTTCAGCTTTATTCAGTTCAGTTCAGTTAACTCCATTCAGTTCAGTTCAATTCAGCTCCATTCAGTTCAGTTCAGCTCAGCTCTATTAAGTTCAGTTCAGCTTTAAAAAGTCAGAAAGAACAGAACCTTAGTGTAAGACTAGTAACACCAAAATCTCAGCTCACATATAAATCGAATAACCTCATTCCTTTCGCAGAACCCGGAATTTATTAATCTTTCGAATAGCCCAACCTAGGCACGGTCAAAAGTCTATTTATATTTTCCTTTTGTCCCAGCTCAGGCACGGTAGAAAATAATATACCATATAATTTAATATAATTTCCTGGTCTATAGTACACATATAAAAAAATCTATTGCGATAGAAGTCTATTTATATTTGTAATTTTTGAGATTTGTGAGTTGATTTTCTTGTTTATTATATCGAATATTTTCTTTTTTAGCTCATATTTATCAATCTTGTTTTATAAGTCAAATCCAAATTATCATTCTTTTCACACTTTCCAACTTGTATAAATTCAAGATTAAGAACACTAATACATGCATCATACCCACTAAAAGTCTCTCAACCAAAGCTTTTTCAAATACAAAAAAAAAACATAAAGCTCTCTCAACCCAAAAGAGAAATTGAAATGGCTATAAGTATTAGAAACACTATTTTATCAA
The DNA here is from genome assembly GCA_022085475.1 of Heliosperma pusillum. Lineage (NCBI taxonomy): Eukaryota > Viridiplantae > Streptophyta > Magnoliopsida > Caryophyllales > Caryophyllaceae > Heliosperma > Heliosperma pusillum. Next base: position 99,734 of record JAIUZE010001820.1, on the reverse strand, counting down.
TATTTATCATTTTGTCCCTCCTTTCCCTTGCACAATGTAAGTATCACTCATTAATATCTTGACTATCATTTATACAAAAATTACTTAAAAACATGTTGTAGAAAATTAGTTTGAAATTCTTATATGTCTTGTTTAATTATGAGAATTTGTGGGGAATATAACTAATTTGCACAATTATTATTGAAAAACCAAGTTATTTTAACTAATTAATCCCACAAAAATAACATCCCCAACTAGTACTATAAATATGAAAACGATATCCAAGTATTTTTTCTTTGAGTTTAATAGGTATTTCTGGTCTTCAGTTGTACTACTAGAGTCCAAATATTTTATTTATCCTTTTAAGTTTTTGTAGGATATATATTTTAATTGAATTTATGTAAATAAATCAGACAAAAGAAGTAAAAGTTACCTCTTAATATATCTCATCTTACACTAAGATAATTGAAGAGAGTAATTCTTGATCATAAGTAGACATGACTAACGGGTCATCCTGGTCGGGTTTGGGTCGGCCCAGTTCAGGCTGGTTCAGGTCTGTCATATTTCCAGGCTAGTTCGAGTTGAGTTTTTCCGGATTTCGGATGTGTTGGTTGAGTCAGTTTCGGGTTCGGGTCAGTTTCATGTAAATAATTAAAAAAAAAGTAAGTTTAGTAATATTATCAAATAAAAATTAAATTTTGATAACTTACTCTTTATTTAACGCAAATAATAATTATTTTTAAAGTGGTCCTAATGTAAAAAAAGGTCACTTTATATCTTAAAATGATAATCTTTTTCGTTTATCAAACTATAAAATGGTCGCCCACAATAACTATTGAACTAACTAACAACACGAATGCACCCATATAACACCACAGTAGGTCTCCCTTGTGACGGGTCGGACCTTGCGACGAGTTTTTCCTCTAACAAAATGGGTAGAGGGAACATGTGGGGCACCCCCCATGTGCTTCCCCTTTTCCCTTAAATGGGTCATTTGTGAGGGGAAGTGGTACCCGTCGCAAGCTTGTGACGGATACTGCCCGTCACAAACAAGAATTTGTGATAACACCATGTATTATTTTATTGTATATACTCCCTATAATTGGGGTCGATTTCCTCTCATAAGGAGGCAAGTTGAAGGATCCCCATTTGCCCTTTCATTTGCCTTCTTGTGAGAGGAAATCCGACTCGTCTTCACTGAAGACGGATATACGCCGTTCTTCAATAGAAATTTGTGTTTTTTTTTAAATGTTAGCATTTTTTTTTCTAAACTTTCTCAGGTAGAATATCTAAGGAGGTGAAGAATGCAAATGCAAATGCAATACACGAGGAGGATTATGGAGACGCTAAATGCGATAGGACACGTTGTTTTGGCGGAAAACCGGGCTTCTGCTATTGTTGCTGGACCATGTGGCCCGAGCCCTTTAAATGTTATGATACTAGAGATGCTTGTATCGAAGCATGTTTTGATGATTCTTATGAATAATGAAATCATCTTTTAATAACAAATAAAATAAAACCGTTGATTCAAGATTTATTTGTTCAACTCAAAGTTTAGCAATAAATTTGTCCACTTTATACAAAAAGTATACTATTTTCACTCGTTTTAAATATAATATGGATATCTATTAGCTAATCTAACCTAACTTATACGAAGTACTATATATATAGACAAAGAACTAGTGACTTCATTGAATGACATGAGTAATTAAAATAATTGTAGTATTGTAGTAGTAGGCGAAGTAGTAAAAGTAATAGTAATAACAACAAAAGTAGTGAAAATAACAGTAGCAACAATGAAATAGTGAAAGCAATAGTAGTAACATGAAGAGTAGTAAAAGTGTGATTAGAAGCATCGTGAGTAGTAAATGTGTCTCATAATTTAGTTGGTAAGCTTACTATTCATAATTTGAAGAAATGTCATAAAATGATAAATATATGAATTAGACAAGTCAACACATAGTGAAACTAACAATAATAACCGTGAAAATAATGATAAAAATTACTTATGTGACTACGTGGGTAGTAAAACTAACAATAATAGTCGTGAAAATAATGAAAGTAATAGTATCAGCACCATAGTACTAAAGTTAATAATATTAAGTGCGAGAGTAGTGAAAGTAACAATAATAACAACATGAGTACTCAGAGTAATAATAGTAACAACGAATGAGGTGAAGGTAATAATAGTAACAAGGGGATTTTTTTTAATAACTAGCTAACCAATCCATTTAAAGAATATTTTATCTATTTAAGTATATAAGCATGATAAAATTAAGAGGGGTAGTGAATTTAACCCCAAAATAATGGGAGTATTCAAAGAAACAATAATAACCGCATGAGTAATGAACGTAATAGTATATTAACATGAGGCGCCGTACAAGTAATAATATTAATAGTGAGAGTGTCTCATAGTTTGTTGATAAATTTTAATTTATATCTCATCATAATTTTAAGATATTTCATTGAAAAGTATATTATAAATGGTTGATCTATGAGTTAAACAAGTACTCCGTCCTATTCTACATAACATTCCCCATTTTCTCTTTCGACAATTCAGTAAACTTCCCTATTTCATTTTTTTTTTTTTGCATGTAGGGTAGTGTGTTTTGTGTGGTCAAATTCAATTGCATGTGAGGTCCAAATTCACTTTTTTTATATTTTTTTTGTGAAAGAAGGAAAGGGGAAGGTTATGTCAAATAGAAAGGAGTATAACCCAATTATATTTCATATAAACTAAAATTTAAAAGGTAAATAAAAGTACTTCGGACGGGACCAAACACTAAAACTAATATTCCTCCTTTGGAAATCAAAATTTTAGAATTTTGATCATGTATAAACCAAAACTATATTATTTCCTAATATACTTTTTACATAGTTACTTTTGTTATAAAAAAATATTTCATAAAAAGTTATTTCCAGTCACTAATTATAATATATAATTGAATAAGACGATGGTTAAAGTGTCGTCTAGAAAACCGTGTAAAATGTAATTGGGAGAATACCTAAATTAATACCCTGTAACAGCTAGTCTTGCTTAAGACGATATATCCGTCTTAAGCTTAAGAGTTAAGACGAGTCAAATATCACCTTACATGAGTATATAGGACAAACCTTTTAGATAATCTAATGCCTTCAGCCTTATGCTTTTGTTCTATTCATCCCACATAACTATATCGGACCGTTTTAAATTTAAAAAGAATAATACCGTCATACACAAAAATTTGGGTGCATATTATACCCCCACTATAACACTAACATGGTCCATAACTTTTTGGCTCATTCACATAGATACCCTTTCACGTTTTCTACACAAAGTGCTTAAGCCTTAGACCACACCAACTCTCATCTACCTCTCACATTACTTAGATCTCCCTACTTTTTCTCCAATTAATCACAAACTTAATCATTTTGAAACTTAATAATGAGTTTATTCATTGATTAACAAATGTTATATTGTTTGCACCTTAAAATTGTATAGATTTTTGGTGTTGATGTGATTCATTATTGATTGTACTACATCTCGAGTTAAACTTATGAGCTCCAGCAGCTTCAAAAAGGTTAGTGAAAAAAGTCTAATATTTCTAATCCTATGTTATTTCACAAATTTTCATTTGTGGCGGACACTATCCGTCGCAAGCTTGAGACGGATACCGTATTCTCTCACAAAATACCCATTAAGGATGAGTGGAGAAGCACATGGGGGTGCGCACCTTGTCCCCTCTACCCATTTCCTCTCACAAATTATCCGTCGCAAGATTCGATCCGTTGCAAGCAAGACCTACTGATGTTATTTTGTGTTATGCTTATTGCCCTCGACAAACTAATATTTATGCTGACAGATTTCGAACTCAGGTCATAAATATCATATCGCCTCTTAGTTACTTTATTGACAACCCGGTCTATATACGAGTGCTATTAAATGATTATGCATATAAATTTGTCAAATGGAATTTTCTTGGGAGTAACATTTTTGTCTTTGTAACTCCGAATATGATTTGATTGATTGATTGATTGATTGATATTGATTTTCTCGTAACAGAGAAAAAAGCGAGGACCCACATGGAAGGTGGACAATGGGATTCATCAATTGGCTAATTCCATAAGAAAGAGGTTTGAAGAACTACCACCTCTATCTTCAAAATGTTGCATTTATAGAGTGCCTAGAACTTTGAGAAATGTCAACTCTTATGCCTATAAACCTTGTGTTATTTCAATTGGCCCCTTTCATCATAATACAACAAGGTTACAAGGTATGCAAGAGCATAAATTAAGATATGTCCAAAATTTTCTTAGGAGAAATGAGAGATTAACACTCAAAGATTATCTTAGAGCCATAAAGGGTTGGGAGAAAAAAGCAAGGGGGTATTATATTGAGAGTGTAAGCTTGAGTAGTGTTGAATTTGTCGAAATGGTGTTTGTTGACGCGTGTTTTGTTATCGAGTTCTTTGTGAATTGGCATTGGGAGCTTTTGGATGAGAATGATCGTATTTTTGGTAAACCGTCTTTGGAACATGTAATTAGACGCGACCTATTATTGATCGAAAATCAACTCCCGTTTTTTGTCCTTGAACAGTTATACAATCTCGCTTTTGAAAATGAGTTTGATAAGAGTTTTCTATCTTTTGTCGATCTTTCTTCCGAGGTTTTATTAGGTGAAAGTGAGCTTCCAAAAAAGTTTAACAACTCAAATCAAATCTTACATTTTGTCGATTTCATGAGAACTTATTTCTTACCATCAAATCGGAGAGACTTAAACCATGTTCCACCCCGCAATGTAGAATGGGATTTCCCTCAAGGAGTCGGAGATCTCCATGATGCCGGAGTCCAATTCACCACAACAACCAAGCATTCTTCGCTACTAGACATAAAATTCGAAAATGGCATCCTATACATCCCAAAACTCGATGTGGAAGATCACACAGAGGCCTTTTTCCTAAACCTATCAGCATTTGAGCAATGTCATTACAACTACGATTCCTACATTGTCGATTACATACTCCTTATGGATGTACTAATCACGACACTCAAAGACGTCGATATTCTTATAAGTAGCGGGATTGTATCGAATTCCTTAGGCAACAATGACGATGTGGCACGACTCTTCAATACTATATGCAGAGAAACAAGTTATGAAGCTCACAAGTTCTATTACTCTGATCTTTGTAGACAATTGGTTGCGCACTCGAAAGCGCCATGGAATAAGTGGAAGGCTACTTTGAGACATGACTATTTTAACAATCCTTGGACAATTATTTCAGTTATTGCTGCAATTGTACTACTTATTCTAACTGTTGTTCAAACAGCTTGTTGTATTGTTTCCTTAAAACGTTAAAACTATAATTTGTGCGCTACAATTTCGTTTCGAGTTAGTTTTTCAATCACACGAGACTATCTAAATGTATGTACTATCCAATCAACTCGGACTACTTATATAAGAACTTGGGTTGATCTTGCAGAAGTAAAATCGTTTTACGGAGGTTTTATTGTTTTGGTTGTGGTTGGAACCATCCGAAAACTACACCAAATATCAAAGGTAAAATATACATACTCTTTTTGTCCCGGTCATTTGTTTAACTTTGATTTTGGGACAAAGATAAAAAAAAAAGTCCGACCATTTGTATTTGTACTTAGTATATGACAAATGGAAAATATATAGGGAAAATAAGATCCACTGGTTATCAAACAATAACTACGTATATATATGAGTATGATACATCCAGTTGTATATATATGAGTATGATACATTCAATACAAATCTAATCGAGCTTATATGCAATTTTTTTGAGGTTTAAAATTTTTTAGTTATATTTTAATTTTTTAGATGTCAAAATTAAAATCTAATTGAGCTTATATGTATTGTTTTTTAGTTTCATTATAATATATTGAGTTTAAAACTTATATAAATGCGCTCAGATTCTTTCCAATAAAGCTCGTAAAATGTACATATAAGCTCAAATTCTTTATCATTAAACTTCAAATCTATACTAACAGTTGTATGTTGTATATATAGTCTACTAATTATTGTATAGGGATAAAGAATGGAGTTATGAACTAGGATTATAAGCGTTGATATCTTAACATAAGAGTATTGATCAACTTCTATATCTTCACATTTTAGTTATGTTTATTTATTTGTTTCCTAAAGTAATTTCTTGCAACTAATTTATCTCCCCTTTCCAACTTGTATAAATACCGTGAATTAATTAATTAATAATAAGAACGATAAAACAAAACAAAAACATACACTTGTAGTTTACTCAACTAAAACACAAATATTAAAATGACTAAAAGTTTCTCATTCAATATCTTGTTCGTGTTTTTCGCTTTGTCCCTCATCTTAACACTTGCAAAATGTCGGTAACCATGCTCTTTTTACTTTTACATAATTCTTGTTATCTTGTTTAATTTAATAAAATTTTGTGAAACATTATACTCAAATTAACATTACAAATAATATTGTCTTGTGAGTAGTGAGATAAACAGTTTCACGTAAATATAACATAGAATATGATCGATAACAAAAATAAAATAGAGCAAGGTTTATATTTGGCACTTTCTTCGTTCCGGTCATTTGTTGTTCTATTTTTTTTGTCTCGGTCATTTGTTAATATTTCTATATTATAAAGGTTTATATGAGTAATTTGACCCTCCAATTGATTATTGTCCACTTGTCATCTACTAAGTTCAACTACAAATAATCTCCTACTCTTTCCGTAAGTCTTGTTCAAGACGGGAACTATCTGTCTAAGACGGTCAAATACTAATACATGGTAGCACTAAAAACAAAACTTTTGATATTTTCTAGATAATAAGTGAGGTGATTTGCTACGTATTTTACTTATTTTAAATTTAAAACGGAAATGCTCGTCTTACATGACAATTTCTGCTCTGGCTATTACTAGTTTTAGGCCGTTGCAAAAAAAAAGTTGCATGGACTGTGTTTTTTTTATGATAGACGGTTATGTCTTTTATTCTTTTTATTTGTCACATGATGTAATTTTATTTTATTTAGAATAAATTATTTTTTTATTTACTTCATCGTCAAATTATAGTCTAAAATTTTTAAATAAATAATAAAATGAAAGAATGATGTCATATAAAAGAAGAAAATGAAAAGAATAAAACATCCTGGTGAGCTCCATCAACTAAAAATTGATAATTAATCAGAATCATCTAAAAAACTCGGCTTTTATACATATACGGTTTTTGCAGGTGAAATGATGGCAACATCCGGAGAATTGGGAGAGGGGGTGAAAAGTATGGAGGGGAAGATGGCAAGTAAAAAAGAAAAGTGTTTCAAGGCACATTGCGGAAGTTTTTTACCGGTTTGTTACTGTTGCAGTACACATATTCCCAAACCTATGTGTTGGGAAAGCCAAGACGATTGTTTCTCATCATGTCCAAATTAATGGATGAAATAATATTTTTCATTCCAAATTATATGTTAAACACAATTCTAAGTAGGTGACATTGATCATAAAAAAAATTATGATTTACGATAAATGTCGTAAAATGCCTCATATAAGTCTTTTTGTTTTGACTTAATGTTGTGAGAATTACGGAGTATGTCGTTTTCAATTCCAAACAATAAGTTTCTTATAACATATCTTGATCGAGTTCTAAAATTAAGTCCTTGTTATTTTAGATTGTTACTAAGAATGATGAGTAGGCTTTTCGCGAGACCGCCTAGCTCATCTAAAGATAATATTAAACATAATGTTATAAATTATAACAGGTACAATAAAAACAAATTAAAAAAAAAGAAAAGAGAAGACTTCAAAATAAAAAGGTGTGGAGTCATGTGGACATGCCACCCGCGCAGGCAGGTTTAAAGCCACGTTGGGAAGACGTATGGTACTTTTTTAAATGCGACCGAATCGCTTTAGATCGGTCGGTTTCGTTTTGATGAAGGTCTCGAAACGAGCGGGTTTGATTGAATGGGTCGGAGTCGCCACAAATTCAAGCAATTATAGAGTATTTGGAAACCGTTCAAAACAACTTTATACCTTGGTCAAACAAATTACAAAGCAACGTTGACATAGATAAAGACCAGTTCTCTTTCGCATCCTATGTCTAGAATGACTCTCGTTTGTCATGTATTCGGCATCCACTATCAAAAATCCAGACTAGGGGTGATGATGGTATGTACGTATTCGGCATCCACTATCCAAAGATCATGATAAAGGCCGACTTCTTCTTTTTAGCTATATATCTAAATGAGTGAATAATGGAACTGAGCTGAATATTAAAAAATGAACAAAGCCTCAGTGTGGTGTTATTACAAAAATTATTATATAAGACGAGTCTATAATATACCTTATGCGTATTAGTCATTTGTTTAACTTAAATTCCGTATATTTTGTAACAAATAATTTAATCCGTAGTTACCAAATAATTGGAAGAGGGACTAAAACGAAACCCAATTAATGACCTAGTATTTATTTATGATGTTTTTTACACAGCTTAACAAAACATACAAAAATGGCTAAGATCTATATTTAAAGGGAAATGATTAATCCACTCTAATTTTTATTAATGTCTCTCAAATTATGAGAGAGCAAATAGTAATATGCCCATATAATTAGCTTTAATTTGACTGTCTTAAAGAAAAACAGTGGCGTTATCATATTCTCATTTAAAAATGTAAACATATAGCCAAACAGATGGAGTTTAAAGAGAATCATAAGACATTGTGATATCTTTAGGATCTTCTCTATTTCCTCAAAAACACGGAGAGATTCATCTCCTTTATCATAATACTCCGTATATTACTATGATCGTAAGATTGTTTCAGAATAAAATATAGACCGTTAAAAAGAAATGGAATGAAATAGAGAGGAGCAAAAATGGAGGGAGGCCAAATGATTTTATAACTATAAATATAAACAACAACAAAAAGACAGATATGATTATATCTACTTCTATAATTTCCCAAAAATATTGCAATTTTACAACCATAGGCCTGATTTTCCAAATTATGTTGATAAGTTTTCTTAAGTGATTTCAATGTTACCAATTTCATTTTCAGTATCCAACTTGTATATAAATATGGTGCATTAATTATTACGTACAAGAATCATCAATCAATAATAAAACATACACTAGCATAACCTCATTTAAATTTTGTAAATCAAACACACAAAAACTAAAATGTCTAGAGGTTTTAAGAGCAATATTGCATTCGTGTTTATTATTTTGTCCCTCGTAACCCTTGCGCAATGTTAGTAATCGACTAATCGTGCTTACTTTTTCTCTTTTTTATATTAAAAAAAATGTACTCCGTATATTTTAGTTATTTTTGCAATATACGGAGTAATATATTTTATTTTTCGTTTCAAACATATTATAAACATATTAAGCCCGATCCATGGTCAACCTTAACAATGTAACTTAATCCACACTTTTTACGTTCCAATCATTATCACCTAATTATTGATTTAACATCCCTTACAAAAATATAAAAAATAAACAAATAATCAAGACAGATTAAGTAACATTTACGCAACACGTACTATTTAGAGAGTAAATGAATTTGTGTGAATTTCGAATTATTTTTCTTTTATCTCACAATTATAGAGTCTTACTCTTGAGCATTTTCTCAGGTCAAATACATAGGAGGATGATTGTAACACCCGAAAAATTAGAGGACGGAACAAAAGATGTTAACCAGAGGATAATAAAGAGTTGTAAGGCGGATCCATGCGGGAAAGGTATGCCATGGAAGGTGTGTTATTGTTGCTATCGAGATCCCACAAACGTTGTATGTTGGCGTGATAAAGACTCCTGTTACTTTGATTGTGATATTGTATCTCCAAATTCATCTCCAGTGGCGTAGTCAGACTTTAAACTTAGTGGAGTCGAGATTATATTTTAAAAAATTATAGTAAAAATGTCTTAATTATAATGTTATCTAAGTAAAATTCTGCTAATACATTAATGAAATGATTAATAGTATTTAAGTTTCAATTTTTGAATCATCAACGATTCAATTTCGAGGAGTTTTCGTGTTCAATTTTATGATAATATTATTACGAAACTGATTTGATAATCATACGTATATCAAATACTCATACTCCGTATATGAGATAATCATAATATTAGTTGAATTGAGTTGGTATGAGATTACATTAACAAAATACGGTCTTGTGTAATTTGTTTTTACTCATACTCCGTATATGAGATAATATCGTTGTTTTAAGTAAAAACGATTAGATATAACAAATACTCCGTATCATGCATAGATACGTACTGCATGCTAAATAAACTAATCATAATTACCGAAAATAATAAATTTACTACTAATCATAATTTTTTCAAATAATTGTACTTAGTAACGAAGTACTCCAACTTCCCAAGTACGTATTTTATAATTATTTTTTTGGCGATTCAATAATACAATTTTAATGCTGACATTTTTATAAGTAAATGAAATTATATAATTAATCTCCTAAATAAACTTAATAACCTACTCCGTATATATTATTGTTTGACTATAATAATACTACGAATTAAAAACGAAATACGTACGTAGGACAGACAATGTTAGGGCTACGTGAATCATCAAAATTACATTCAATACTTGATTCGGCTCGACTCGACTCAACTCGACTCATTTATAAGTCGGTTTTAAGGGAATTACATTTCTACCCCTATCCATAGAAGGAAGGGGTACAAGCAATGTAAGCAAGGAAGAGGATGGCAGAAGAAGCACCATCTTCTTCAAGGTTAGAGCTACTTCTCTTGAACTTTGTAACATTTCCTTTGTTACATTGCATTATTATTTGCATGCTTTGCTTTTGTTGTTGCTTGCTTTTTATTGCTTCTTCTACTCTTGACACCATTTTTGTAGGATTTTATTAATTTTATTTTAATTTATGTTATTTAATTATGTAGTGTTTTTTTGTTATTGTATGTGTTGAGAATGTTGGATGAGGGTCATATGACTAGATTCCTCTTTATATAGCCAACCAAAAGACCTTAGAAGTAGGCTTATTATATTATAGAGTTCAGTTGGTCTCTCTTGTGACGATCACAAGTTTGTGACGGACTAAATGTGATCATTTTATGATAAAAAGTAATCATCCAGGTTATATTTTCCATAAAAATGGTCACATTTGCTCCGTCACAAACTTGTGACGAAAAGTGCCCGTCACATATGAGAATTTGTGTATAGAGTTATAGTGTACTAAGTTATTGAGGTTGGTGGGGGAATGAATCAAGTCAATGTAACTATTATTATTGGCTTAGAGCCTTAGACCATGTTCTTATTATCTTTTGCAAGGTGAAGCTATTTGAATTTACTAAACATAAGTTGAATTAATTATAGTTTTATCGGTTTTTCTATCCTATGTCCATTAGGCACATATTAAGAAAACCAAAATGGAAATAATTAATTGCTAGATACATGGAAAATTGAAATTGTAACCACCTTTAACTTTTTCCAATAGAAAAACATTCAAATATTTCCATTTTGGTTTTCTTAACATGTGCCTAGTGGGCATAGGATAGAAAAACCGTAGTTTTATAAGTAGTTTTTGAAAATTCTAAACCTCTTGGAGATAGATAGAAATGTAGGAATTTTTCGAACAAATCACTCCTTCATATACGTCAGGACTCCATTGATGAGAGCAAAACGAGTTTATTTGTTAACTAACATTTTACTTTGATGGTTCTTGATGTTTATCAATAATTTGGGTATAAAATCGTTTTACACAACTGTTATTTTAAAATCAAATGATATATTTATCTAAATAAGTCAACTAAAACCACCACTATAAAAGTGACAAAGTCTTTGTATATGGTTTTAATACAATTTTATTGTAAAACCGTTTTACATAATATTTTACTTATCGTTATTTAGATGGATATGTTTTATACGATATGAACTATTTTCTTTACATAATCAGTAAGAAACACAATCTACAAGTGCAAATAATGATCTTTTATTCTTTTTTCACTCTTATTATGATTTTATAATAAGCACTTCTTAATAAGTTATGACTGTTATGAATCGTTACATTCGGAATTTAACCGTCTACCACATGAAGTCATGAACAAGTACTTCTAAAAAACAACTACTTCTAGATGCAATGCACAAATTCTCATCTGCGACAGGGCGACCCGTCGCAAGTGAGACTTGCTGGTATGGATGTCAATGGATAGGATCTGGATAGGGTCCTATAAGATCCAGATCCATATCCATATTGTATATGTTGGATCCAGATCCGCCCCATATCCGCAGGGTCCAAAATTTTCAGATCCATATCCAGATCCGTGGATCAGGGTAGGATCTGGGTCCCAAATGGATCTGATCGTTTTCAAAATATTTTATTAAATTATTCATCATTTAAATGTAATTTTTCTATTAAAATTACATAAAATGTATTAGAATGTTTAATAAGATTATAAGTATACATTATATCGACATTTAATATAATAAAGTAATTAATTACCGCGTAAGTTATTATTTGGATGAGGAAAAAGTTAATTTACAAATATTTAAATTGTATTATAAATTAAGAATGACATGTGAAATAAGTAAAATGACATATGAGAGTTGATTAAATTAGAAAATATCAGCATTATAAACTTTAATTATCCTTATATAATTAAAATAAATTAAAAAAATAAAAGATATGGATCCGTGGGTAGGGTCTGGATCTTAACAACAAGATCCATATCCAGATCCGCGTAAATTTTTTAGGATCCATATCCGACCCATATCCACTGGATCCATAAAAATGAGATCCATATCCGCTCCATCAGGGTCCGGATCCGCGGATCTGGATAGGGTCCTGGATCTATTGTCATCTCTACTTGTTGGATGCAATGATATGCCGTATGCGGAATTACGGAGTACTTTAATTAATTTCCTCAAGTACTTGAGATAAACAAAAATGTGAGAGGTATATACCTACACCTAAAGTACGATTTACATAGGAAAATTAAATGCATGAATCTTTTCATAAAACAAAAACCCATAATCTACTGCATGCGTTGATATACTCAGGATTTACGACACCAAAAACGTACGCAAAGTTGTTCATTTCTTTGGTTGGCTACGCAAATTTATGAATAGATTTGTAATTGTAAAAGTGTACGTTAAAGTAAGTGAAAATGTGAAAATAACAGTTCGTCATTATTATTCCTAACAACTAACATGGATCATTCAACAAACTAAGAGTTATTAATCAATGTTGATATAATTAGTAACATGATTAGTATGTAGTAGACGCCGTTCATTAATCATGGTTAGTTTAACCCTTGTTTTACATAGGAAATCATCTTCTACTTATAATTGTAGCAATAACTCGGTAATAATGCAGTATGTTTTGATTAAGACGGATTATCCGTCTAAAGTTTAAGACATGTCAAATACTACCATGTGGTGGTAAACTGGTAATAAACTCAAATCTTTTGGTATTTTCTAGATAATAAGTGAGTTATTTGAAATGTATTTGACATGTTTTAATCTTAAGACGGAAAATAATAAGTGAAAGAAGTCTAGGAACAAGGGTACTACACTACTACGTATGTATGTAGTTAGTGCAGTAGATGCTCTTATTGTCATGTGCAAGCCCATGTGAGCATGTGTTTACTGCTCATGTCTTCTTGTGGCACTCACCTCTATTGTTGGGTCCGTAACATTTTTAACTCTTGTTGGGTTTGTCTTATCGATTTCAAGTGTTAACCAAACCAATCAATCATCAACTCCTAGATATTGTTCGATCAACCTTGGGTAATAATAATAATAATAATAATAATAATAATTTTTAATAGACTTAACTTTGCTGTTGCTAAGGGAGTGGGTGCACAGATTATAATTTTTAATAGATTTTTAATAATAATAATAATAATAATTATATATATATATATATATATATATATATATATATATAATAATACTAAAAAAATAAAAAGAATAGGTGAAATTATAAATTTTTGTACTCCCTAGAAACTGAAATTGAAATTTTTGGATTTAAAACTTAAATCAATCCCCTAGGTCTATAGTCGAAAAATTGAAATTGGGATAATTAATTACCAATTGATCTCTCTTAAGACAGATATACTCTAAAGAAGAAAATGGGTCAAGCACTACACCACTTGACTAGATAGAACAATTATTTTTGTACCTCCTAGAAACTTTCTTTTTATCTTACTTGTACTATTTCCGTCTTTCATTGATGTAATTAATTATAGGTGTTGGACTGTTGGAGATGGTTTTGAAAACTATATATTGAGAGGCCAAGAAGCTATATACGAATTTTGTCACGTCTGTGTTGTAATCTATAGCATGGGGCTTCATACTGGACATTTAGTATGTAATTTATGTTCAAATACAATGTTTGTGAAACAATTCACGTGAAGTACGTCGCCTTCCTTGTTGCTATTATTACACTTAATCACCATGCATTTAGTATATACTACTACTACTACACAAGTACAAAGACTTGAAGAATGAAAGGAGTAGCATGCATCAACGTCAACACCGAATATCGGAAAATGACTAGTCGTCTCACATCGGGGAACATCAAGGGACGATGATAAATACGGAGTAATCATTACAATCATTTTTCCGGTGGTTTGAATCAGGATGTCTACCGTTGATAATAATGTATAATTATTTCGTTGCGAGTATGCTCACGACTAGGTATACAGATAACCAAAGAGTTTGTTTCATTTCCATGAACAACTATCGAACCCCGATAACCTCGTAATTAATACTCCTAGATAAGTAAGCAACCGCCACATCGAACATTTGATTAATTGTTACTACAAGATGACAAAAAGGAATATGAAGGGGTTTGTTCCTATTGTACATATATGAATAATTGTATATCAACCCATAATTGTCATTGGAGCTATGCCATGTCTTTGCAAATGGGTTGTTGCCTTCACTTGTTATATCATCATTAATTGTGCTCTTGAGGATTGACCAGTCCAAATAACCCCAAACAGTTTTTGTTCATGGTAGGTGAGTTAGAGTAAACCTCAATTCATCTTACTCAATTATTTATCCAAGTTTTTTTCTTACACTAGAAAGATTTAAAACATTATTAATCGAGACGGAGCTAGGTATTATTGAGGTATATGATCATTGATTGCTCTTAAGGTTAAGGTGATTTTCTCACATTTATGTCAAACATTAAAGCCTTATAATCGGCCTTAAAATCCCAAATTTGTATCCAGATAGCCTTTATAATCTCCTAAGAAATTTCTTTTAATTAATACCTTAACATAAAATGTTCTTGTTATCACAAATACTCGTGAGATACTCTTAGGGGGTATTTGGCTAACTACTTTGTAATGGATCGATATAATAAAGTTAGATAAATGCATTTTAACTTCATCACAACCCCTTAGAATTGAAATTCCACACACCCACCCTCCTACTTGGAATCAACCTCCATTATTCCCCCTTGCACAAATTTTGGTGAACCAAAAAGCATTAAGAAAGTATGGATTTAGAATCTCATCCTCTTATACTATCAAACTCCATTTCACTCCATTCCATTTCATTTCGCCTTGTTGAGCCAAATGACCCCCTTAGTCAACGGTAAGAATATAATGTTTACATACTAATAATACGACTCGCAGAATCGTATGTACAAATTACATTATTGAAAGTAGAAGTAGAATTTCCTATTAATTCACTACGGTAAATGAAATGTTGGGTAATTGCAACATGTTAGTGGAATGCGCTAGCTTGGACATGAGCTTCATCATGAACGACATCTACACAACACGAGTGATAGGTGCATTTTATATACACTTTTTGTTCTATTTGGCAATACATTTAGCTTTCATTTTGCACTCTTTAGAGTCATTTTGTATGCCTTTCTCCCCGTTTTTGCTACTTGGGTATCGCATGTTGTTTGTGCAGGAAAGTACTCAAAACATGCATTCTAGGACCTTATCCAACATCTTTTGGAGATGGAGAGAGTTTCTTGACCTAGTTCCAACTGCTAAGGGAGCTCGGAAGACGCTTGGAAGTGCCGGGAATCTGCAGAACCATCGCTAGAGCCCCGGATAAGAGAAGAAAGATTCGAGACACTTCATTTAGAGGGAGAGGTCGATCGACCTGTACGGTGGGTCGATCGACCTGTTTAGTTTCTGAGGTTGTTCGACCTGGCACTGAGTCGTTCGACCTATCACAATGAGTCGTTCGACTATCACTCTGGGTCGATCGACCTGATATGTGGGTCGATCGACCTGATCGATCTGTGGGTCGATCGACTTGACCTGTATTTTGTTCGACTTTTATTTTTAAGTTGTGATTTTTTGCTCCTACTATATAAGGAGTCAGTTTAGTAAATGTGACGGACGTTTTTCATTAGGAAGAAACTACTCAAAAACCCTGAGAACTTCTCCTTTAATAACTCTTTAGAGTTCTACTAGTTCGTTTAGATCGATTCAAACCTTGTGAACTAAGATCTACCTTCTGCTTGGTATTTATCGAAACTCTTGTTCTTTGGTATTTTTTTCATGCTTATTTCCTTCTCTTTGAATCTTTATGTTTATGTTAAATAGTTTAGGTTTATTCATGAATTCTTATACTTCCTCTACTATTATTGTTATTGTTATTAATCAAGTCATGAGTAGCTAATTCATTCACTAGGGTTTAGGGGATTTATGGATTAAATTGTGGTAATTGAATATATATGGTTAGTTTATCAATCAACTTTACTTGTTTAAATCGTTAATTGCAATAATTAATCGCGAATAATTAGTTTAAGGCCTGAATTGATTATTTGACTTGGTTATTCTTGAACTAAGATCGAAAGCCGGAGATAGAATTGACTTATTGCAAACGATAGGATAACGTTATACGTAGCGAGAGCCCGTTAGGTGTATTCTAGGGTGATTGACGATCTGATAGGACCTCATCACAACCCTTTAGATTGGTTTACTAAATTGATTTATGATCCATATTGTGCCCCAAACTTCCATAATAAACCAACAACCCTAGTTTCTTCTCTATATATTTTCTCCTTTATTTTACTCTTACTTCGCTCGTAATTTTAGTTTAATTCACACATTCAAACAAATCTGATTGTTACTTCCCTAGCTATATTAGTTAGAGACCAATTGGTTATCTTTGGTAGGTGTGCAATAATTTAGCATGTCAACTAGTGGAGAAAAATTTCCTACATCTTAAGGAATCAACCAGGTATACCAAAGACCGGTAAACAAAATAGTCATGCGAGCATACGAACCAATACACAAATTGTTTCTCAACCAAACGCCTGACCAAAAGCATCCTAAGGAACCATCTTAGGGTGAAACCAACGTAGACGATCGGGCACAAATTCATCTCCTTCTTATCCTTATAATAGATTATTATTTTAAACGACACGAAAAAAAAAAAGACAAATATACACTAGCATGGATGATGGGAAGCAAACCATCGAAATAAGCCAACCATACCAACGTCTTTTCCAACCTGGCTTGGCCTACTAAATCACACCACAAAAAGGCACCCAGTCTGGCTAACTCTATTCAAGAGCCACGACAGACACACCAAAGCAAACAATGTGAACACAAAGCTAGTCAACACTAGAGGACACGGCAGCCTTCGACACTCAACCAAAATCCCAAAAACAAAAACCACACAAACAATCTTACATGCAACAAGGCAATCAGCCAGAGACCCAAACAGAAACCATAAAAACACGCACTAATGGAATCGATTGGTGGGGGCGAAGGGTAAGGGATATATCCAACAGGAAACACCACATAAAAAAACATTGACTCGAAAAAGATGGAATATAGTCATCCCAAAGACCCGATAGGTGTGAGGGGAGAGGGGGGAAACACCATATCGACCCAAAGGACAACAAAGCACAAACCACCAAGACACGAATAAGATGGCTTATATCTATCCAAAAACAGACCGAAAACATAACTGAACCGTTGAGAAAAGCCTTGTCGGGGGTGTGGGAAGGGACGAGAGGGCGAGGAACACTTCATAGGTTGCATGCAAGACTGAGTGGATGCCACGGAACAGATGAACGATCGATGACACAAGAAGACCACTGAGGCAAACAACCACCACCAACACCACCAAAAGGGAGTTGGGATGATGGAAAGCCGACATAAACCAAAAAAATATATATATCGCTAGTACTTTCTCAATTATTCTTCCACATGAGAAAAATCCACATTATTATTCTATTTCATTTATTTCTTATTTCGTTAAGTTTTTCTATCAAAATAACGAAGTACTTTGTATCTCTTACCCAATTTACCAGGATTCTAACTCTTACCGTTAGAGTTGGACATTTGTGCAGGTTAGCCCGACCCACGTGGCCCACCCCGCCCCGCCCCACTAGGCCTCTCTTTAACTGGCCCGTTGTCCTGGCTCGCCCAACCCACTACCCTAAGCCAACTCGGGTTGGGGCCGGGCTCACTCATCCTCAGCCCAACCCGAGCCCGTAGTGTGGGCTCGGGCTCCCCCCAATCTGGCCCAATCCATGCTGGCCCGACCCACTGTCCAGGTTTACTTACAGTGTACAGTAAATGCTTCGATTTTTTGTATTTTACTTAGATTTTACTTTGTTAATGATTATAAGTATTGGCCATTTCAATTCTTATATTAGTGAATAATGACTGTCTCAGTGATGCATACCTAAATATTACCTTAACATTGTCCTTTTCTTGGTTGTAATTTTAATTATTTTACATAATGGAGATAGGTTAGAAACGGGATAGTCATATCAGCAGATTTAGTTTTGTCATTATTCTGAATCCGAACTTAGAATTGTTTACGTAGGTTTTTTTTTTTTTTTTTTTTCGGCAGCAATAAAGAGACGTAACTACATTATGTTTTGGCTTTCGGAGCCATAGTTACATCCATAGGCATACAATGTAAAAACAAATAATACATCTAATGATACTAGTGTCACTTTACGACTAGAAAGATGACTAGAGTCAGCCACATGGTGGTAGATCACAGTAGATCGGCCGCGAGCAACATTGTCCAAATCATCAGCAATACCAACAACTCCCATAGTCAAACGAACCGAACCAGGTGCACTTACGCCACAAGTGCGTAGAAAAGAAAGGGGAAGGGCGAGCCGAGCAAGCTTGCCTTCAACGGAGAAGGTTCTCCTACACCATGGTGATCGCTCCCTACAGTCCGAAGACCAACAACGAAAGAAGTCGAGCAATTTGATAAGATGAGACAAAGGGCTCCTCGTAACCGATTTCCCAACCAAATACCTCAGAGAAAGATTCAAGGTATAACCCACATTGACCAAAGTCATAGTCATAAACAACAACGCCTTTAGGAGGCTCTTATTCCGTAAAAGGTAAACATCAACACCTATGGGATCCGAGCCACACGTCTGCCCAAAGGAGTATTTATTAGACTGAGACGGAAAATACCACAACAAAAGACGAATAACCAAGTTAGTCCCATCGGAAAACCTCCAATATAGGGAAATTATTGGTACTGATAAAATTAAAATAAAGATAAGGGACTTCATTGAATATGTTGGAGAACCACTACATCCAATCCACCCAACACCTCAAACCAACCCAAACATACATAGGTATTGAAACCCTACTTTTGTCGATTTAAAATCTAAAGCAACAAATTCATTTATCAATGTTATCCCCATGGAGACGAAATACAATATGTCGTAAATTAATTCCTTTATAACAAAATAATTAAATTTCATTCCGAAGTAAACAATAATAACCACCACAGGGAAGCTGTATATCTGATTAACGCCACCAGAATCGTCAGTCACTGTACACTCGATACCTCAGGTGTTCTTCATCAAGAGTCGAGAAACAAGCATTCTGCGTTCCTAAATCTGGGTCTTACTCGCTAACTTGGGTCAATTGGTCTTTACTCTTGCCTTTCTTTGCTTTGTTCTTCTCTTGCATCTTCTTTCTCTTGGCTTCAGCAGTTATCCATGTATAATCAGAAGGGATTGCAAACGGGTCTTGACTAACAGTGTCTATTTTGCTGCTGGAGCTCTCGCTCGAGGAGCTAGTGTTGTGGTTCGAACCTTTCATCCACCGGAACCAGGATGAGCTCGAAGACTGGGGCACGGCTGCATTTTCGCTACCGTAAGCACCTGGGCTAGAAGGTGGGGTCGAAAATTCCTCCAAGGGTTGCAACTCCTCAAACTTTGTGAATGTAACCAATACTCTGATTGTGGGAATGACGGGAATCGCAACCTGGAAAATTTAAAGTGCAAACAGTTGGAGTTACTTCAGATACTAACCATCAAGTTGATGATGTTGCAGACTTGCAGGCATCGTATTAAACCAAGGCCATTTTATCATGGTTTTGAATATCAGCACGACCACTTTTTGACGCGATATTGGCCTTATTTAGCAAACTTAGGCCGTGAAACTCAATACTGTGACCGGGAACAGAACCGAAATTTAGTACATTATGGTTGAACGACGGAATGAGGGGTGGTAAAATGAAGATAGAGCAAAGATCTTGTAAAAATAGAACAAAGGGATCTGCAAACAAGCTATTTAGATCTATATGGATATGCCCAATGGTTATGAACTTGTGACTAAAGCGATATTGGCATTATTACGCGAGTTTAGGCCGTGAGAGTCGATACTGTGACCGTGAACAATACCGTAATTTAATACGGAGTACTATGGAGCCTGGAGGGAATAAGAAGTGGTAAATAGAAATAGAGCAAAGATCCTATGAATATAAACCAAAGGAAGCCCAAACGAGCTGTCTAGGTCTACATGGTTATGACTAACAAATGGCTAGGTTGAGAAGAGAGCCACGAGTTCCAGCAAAAATGCAGTCAAAAACATAAACCTACTAAATAAGGGTCGATAGAGGATATGACTAAACTATCCCGTAATTCCTTCGGTCACCTTATTCAAGGATTCTAGTCAACAAGAAGAACCTAAATAAGAAAGAAAACATTTACAAAAAACAAAAAAAAAGGGATTTCACCACCCAGCATTTTAACAGAAGTTACTAAACAATTTTTTTTAAAGAAAAAGAGGGAGCAGCTCTACATAAGACCAAAAAGACAGAAACTTCACTTAAGTGGTGATCCTAGGCTGAATAGGTACCCTAACCGCTTTTAGCAACACATGTAAAGGGTCATTCAAATTACGCTAAAAAAGTCCAAACAGTCACCTTATGGTAGTCTCAGGGCTCTAGACGGTTCTACCAAACTACAGAAAATATATTCCATGAGACCATAACATATGAGCACTTAAGAATATAAAGTTGGCACATGGTCCACGGATAGGATGCTACAAGCAGCTTTCTCACAATGGCCAATGATAAACTACGCCGATGATAAACTAATACAGCAGCATTAACACCTAGGTACCCCTTATACAATGTAGCATTACAATTTTCCACCACTAGATTTAAAGAAAAACCTATAGTAGGCAACAGCCTTAACCTTGAATTCATCAACCAATAATGCAGTGACGTTTCTTTCAGTAATTTTAGATGTCGCACTTAATTTAACATCCAGCCTTTCTTTTAATAGATTCCGCCCAGACGAAATTCACGGTTGCAAGCCAGGCCGCCTAGGGGTGAATTGGGGGCCTTTATAGCAAATATTTGACAGGCTTAGGGTGAGGAATGCATGTAAAGACCAAAATAACTTAATGACCATAGATTAGATTACATCACGTGCAAATATAGTGACCTATGAAAGAAAAGTAAACGATTCTCCATAATTTTCCCATTATCACAAAAAAAAAAGTAAACATGAATCGCAAGGAGTCAACTGTAAACCATCTTAAAACCTATCTTACAAGAATACCAATGCCAGCGTAACTGGACTTCTTAACAATCATCTATACTATCTTTTTTCCGGGGAGGGGAATCCCCCTCCTTTCCAACCTTTCGGTAAAATCAAAGAAATTCTCACAGTGACATCTTTCACTGTAATGCACAAGCCCCAAGATGAACACTGACATAGAACACTCTATCTAAAGTTCTAAATGATTTATTACGCGCCGATCAACTCTTAAATTGTAGAATGATGAACAGTTCTAAATGATTTAACGTATGTTATTCAACACAATATTCCAGGCTCTACAAGAGAAAATAATTATATCAGAACAATATGCATTTATATCAGAGGCTAAATTCAGTCCCCACACCCCATAAAAGAAAGCCTTAACTGACCACTTAAAGTAGATTTTAGTGCATATATGAAAGAAGCAAAAATAATACTCCCTCCGTCCCGGTCATTTGTTTACCATTTCCATTTTAGGGTGTCTCATTCATTTGTTTACCTTTCTATATTTGGATGGTAACCTATGAGTAATTTGATTACCTAATGGGACTTTTGTCCACATGTCATTCACCAAGCACATCCACAAGAGGTCCCCTACCATTTTCTTAATAATTGTGCCAAAATGAAAGGTAAACAAATGAGCGGGACGGAGGGAGTAAATCAGTAACCATTAAGCAAAAGCAACTCAAAGATAACGTGGCTAGAAAAAAATGATAAACGAAATGCACAAACCTTCACAGGGAATGTCCCCATTGGAAGTTTTGTTGTAAGAAGCTCTCTCAAACGCCGAATTGCTTTCACCTTGTTGGCCATGATGTCAAGCAATGGTAGGAGCTCCTCGGTGCGAAGGGGGAAGCTAGGAGACAGCCAAAGAATAGGCCTTAATCCCTTTTTATATTCACTTTCATGGCTCCCATCCTTGGATCGGTTTCCATTCTCAGTTGTAGATGTTTTCTTATCCTTCCCTCTATGTGGTTCATGTCCCCTTACAACATCCACGGAATGCCTTGCAGGTCTAACTGGACTTCTACCGGGGGAATTATCAGCAATGTCATCCCTTTTCCCATACGCGGAACTCGAACTTCTAAGAGGGCCATGTTTCTTTTGATCTTCTTGCTTTTGGTCCCGCTTCCTCCAGCCAGTAAACCACCCTTTCTTTTCATTTTTGCTTTCATGGCTGCATCCATCCTCACCCTCAATAGGCACCTCTCTAGACACATCACAACTATGTCGATGCCCAATAACATCACCGCCAGCCCCATTCACTTCGTCAGATGAGTCCAACTTCAGTGCAACTTCAAGTTGTTTTCTTTCCTCCTCCGTTAAAATCTCACTTAGTTCATCATTGTCCGTCTCATTTCCATTGCAGGAGTTCAAGAACTCATCATCAGTCATGGCCCCAGGGACCTTCCTCGATTTAATGCTGACAACTACATTGTGCATTTCATACACCTTAGCTTTCCACTGACCAACCATCTCTGTTTTCTCATGGCGTCTCCATGTAAGTTGAGGCAAAAGAACAGCTTCAGTCACGTCAATCCCCGGCCTGAATATATTAGTCTTTGACATGTCAGCAACTTCTTGCTGCACCTCCGCTTCAGAAGCCTTCGAACCAGCCCCATCAAGTGCATTTGTAATCTCCTTCTCCTTGTGAGAGACTACACACAGAGATCCAGGTGGCACCTTTCCATCCTCAGACCCATCTCCAAGGAAGAGAATGCTTTGATCAGCACGTTGAAGCCGAAAACCATCAAATCCAGCCAAAGTCATGTCCGCCCTCAAGCTTGCGCCTCTCTTCCATATCTTGTAGGTATCCGAGGGGGCTATCCTAGAAATGAACGGAATCATAGAACTCTCAAAGTGAAATGTAATCTCCATATAAAAGTCCCTCATCCTCCGCATAGTCGCAACCAACCGAGGCAACCTACGACACCACTTAGCCCATGCCAAGGGCTGGTAATGGCGAACAATTATCTTTGCAATAGCCTCCTGTTTACTACAAATTGCCTCTTGCAATGCACTCCATCCCTGCTCATTCTGAAGACTCCAATCAGCACCAGCAATCATTAACATTTCCGAAGCAATCTCATCACCGAGTTTAACAGCAAGGTGTAGGGGTGTATCCCGATTAGGCACATTATCTCGCCTATCAATCACTACAGAGATGGCTTCAGCATTCTCTTCCTCAGCTATTGACGCTGCCTCAGTACGAATTTGTGCAGGATCCGCAAGGCGGGGTAGACCAGCAATTATTTTTCTAAGAGAAGCATAGTCTTTTGTGGCAATCGCTTTATGAACCGGACTGTGAGCATATTTGGACACGTCGATTGCCCCCGCCATGTATATGCCCGTAAATCCAACCTTAAATCCTTAATTCTTCACCAAACCCTAAATCACTACTTCAATCTTCAAACATCATTACAATCAATCTCACCCCAATCAAATCCAATACTATAAACTCACACCCACATTGAACAAATTCAATGCACACATACCCAAATTACCACTCAATATCCATCAAAACCCATGATACCAACTGCAAATGTAATATGTATTTTTAGTACAAATTACTCAAAATCCAAGATTGTTCTTAAAAGGGTTAACTTTAATTCCCCTAAAGAGAAAACCCAATAACACAAACAACCCAAAAATTCAAGAAATCTAAGCAATCACAATGAAGAAAAGAATTCCCAAAAATGAAGAAAGAAAGCAATCAAATAATAATAAAGATTCTAACTTTATAACAAAGAATAATAATAACAAGGATTTCACATCAAAAGATCTCACCTTTGTCATGATTTGTGCAAAAAGATTGAAACTTTGATGAAACCCCACCACACTTTTTGCATCAATAGTTGTTGGAGTGAAGATAAGACAGCAACAAAGTTAGTTTATGTAATAAAATCACTCAGATCAGACAGAAAACACAAACTACATGCATGTGGAAAAAATGGGTATATTATAATTATAATTTAAATAAAAAATGGGAAGAATCAAAGTAAGGTATATATATATAGGAGGGTAATGATGATTTTATGATGAACTAGAGAGTCTAGAAGTAGTAAGGTTAGATGGGAATATTATGAAATTGGGAGTTGAGAGTTTGAGCGTTTTGTGTTTTGCCGTACTATCAAGAGTCGAGCAGTAAATTGTTTGGGTAGTAACAAGAGGACAAAGATTTACTCACTTTGTCTTCTGTGTCTCTGCCATTTTTTTACGTTTTCGTTTTCATTTTCGTTTATGATAAATCAATGGTAGATCTAGGGGCTAGTAGGGTACTCAGACTACTCGCTTCCTTGCCTGATGAAATTTTCTAAATTTTTAATTACATTTTTCAAAAAAAAAAAAAAATATATACTTTATGTAATTAGTCATTTGACACCATAAATTTTTCGCGCCACCCAAGTTTAAATCCTTGAAAAAAACATGTAAAGTATTAGACGAGAAAAAAGATTATACATCGGAGGTACTACCTCACAGTATTATGATTTTGAGTTTTTGTGCATTTTTTTCGAGTTTTTTAAAGTTAATAAATTAAATTTTAGATCTTATATATGATAATTTTTGAGTGTTATTGTAATTTTTTTGAGCTTAATTTTTAAATTAATAAACTCAAAAAACTTTATAGTAAAACTATACTATACTCAAAAACTTTATTATAAACCTCAAAAACTATAAAAGGGAAATGTAAAAAATTGATACACATGGACAAAGGGATATTCTTTAGTATCTTTGGAATGAACCTAATTGGGCTAATTGGGCTAATAAAATTGGGGCCATGCCTATATGCAAGTCAAGAATGGAGGACTACTTATTCTGGACAAAGAATCCATCGGGTATGTACTCTGTCAAAAGTGGATATGCCCTTGCTCTAAACACTTATTTGGAGAATAATAGTTCACACAAGGATCGACACAGATTAAATAGTTCCATAAAGAACTTTTGTAGGAAGACTTTATGGCATCTCCCAATTTCCCAAAAGTGGAAGATTTTTCTATGGAGAGTCGTTACTAACACGCTTCCACTGAGGGCCGAATTTCGTAAAAGGGGTATGGATATTGATTATTCTTGTTTGTTTTGCAATGGAACAATTGAGACGAACGCCCATCTCTTTCGAGACTGTACCCAAATACAGAGGATTTGGGCTGCTTCCTCTCTAGGATTATCTGTTGCAAATGATCATGTCATAGGGATTGAAGAATGGATAATCAACTGGTTAAATTATCTTGCCCTAATAAAAAATGACGATGGGAAGGGCATTGTAGTTTTCCTCTCTATTCTTTGGTCTATCTGGTGTGTTCGTAACAGACTGGTATGGGAAGATTATATATACTCCCCAAATTTTTTCTTCAGACTGCAGGAAAAGGAAGCTGATTTAGCTCTTAAGGCTAAATCTTACCTTGATTACCAGGAAGAAAGTGAAATTATCTTTGGTGATAAAGACGGGGAGGAAATGAGGGACAAAATTCGGAATTTCTTTCCTTTCTTCTTGGTTGGGAAGGAATCTGATTGCGCTGTTATACGCATAAAAGTTGATGCTAGTTGGGAATCCAATTTAAATGCTACTTATGGATGGGTTTCTTATGACATCAATAGTACTCTGTTTTACTCAAATGCCTCAAAAATCAAAGCGGAAAATGCGACACAAGCTGAAGCATTGGGGATCCGTGGAGTACTCCAATGGGGAATGGGGATCCGTGGAGTACTCCAATGGGGAATGGAACAAGGATTTAAGCATCTTCATGTACAATCTGATTGTCTGCAGGTTCTCAATCAATTAGCAGGGGTGGATCACAAGCATCATACAACAGCGGACATCATCAGAGACATATCAAATTTGTTGCCCTTCTTTCACTGTTTATGCTTTAGTTTTATCCCTCGCAACCTTAATAAGTTGGCACATGAGCTGGCTAAAGGTGCGAGGGACTAGAAAAAAGACTATAACTTTACTGCTGCCGAAAAAAAAAAAAAAAAAAAAAAAAAAAAAAAAAGATAATATGATACTATGTTTCTTTTTTAAAAGTGGAGAAATTATTAAGGATATTGGAAACTACGAAAAATTGGTCCGTGTAAAATTAAACCAGAGTTTTGAGAATTGAAGATGTGTTGGTTCTTTCAAAATTCTCTGTGTAGTCTCGTTGTCGTATGCATGTAATGTGTATCACATGTTATTTAAATTTGCGAGTAAGTCTTAAGTGACTCGTACACTTACACTGTCATTTGAGTAAAACTGTGAGGGTCAGATAAGTGACTTGCCACAATATGTAAAAGATAGAGCTTCATATGAAGAATTACTTTCGATTGAAATAAATTGATTTAATTCACGTAAATCATATAAGCAGCAAAAGAGACAGATGAACTGACAAATACCTTGTAGTCCTATGACTCCTATCAACAGGTAGAGTAACTCGTTATGAATAGCCCTACAAGGTTAGAGGCTACACTTCCTACCATATGAAGCGAAGCAATCAAAAGCCTATTTTCTTTGTTCTCCTCTATTTCTATCGCTAGTCATTTCAATCTAATTTTTAACTTTATATTTTTCAATTCGTTGTCAGCTATAAATCTATTTATTTTTTTATGGTATGATTCATAATTGAACGTAACTCTTCTCATTCAAATCGTATTTATTGCGAAAGTTTGATCTTTGTCTCTATGGTTTAAAAGATTTTGTCTTTGTCAGTTTGAAAAGTTAAGAACGTCGTCAATTATTAACCTTGAGAGTACAAGTAACCTTCTCACGAGTCACGACTACTCAACTTCTGCTCTATGTCATGACAGATAAAGCAGTAAGTGGATTGTACCTCTGATGTACTACCACATAGAATATAGTTTTTGAGCTTTACAATAAAGTTTTTGAGTATAGTATAATTTTACTATAAAGTTTTTGAGTTTATTAATTTGAACATTAAGCTCAAAAAAATTACAATAATACTCAAAAAACATTATATATATAAGATATAAAATTTAATTTATAAACTTTAAAAAGCTCGAAAAAAATGCACAAAAACTCAAAATCATACTACTTTGAGGTAGTACCTCCGATGTATAATCCTTTTTCTCCAGATAAAGGGTATTATCCTACGTACTTAACCTTTTATATTTAATCTTAAGAAAAAATTTGTATTTATTATATGAGGTGTAATTATATATTTCTACTCCTTAGATCCTTCATCTTATCCACTGGATCTCTAAATTTTTCTTTCTAGTATGTTTACAAGGAGAAAACATTTTTTTTAAAATTGTGATGAATCTAATGAGTGGTATCGGTTACTCATTTCCTGTACCACCCTAACTCATTACAAAACATAGAATAAAATAAAATAATGGATCCTACATAAAATATGTAAGATGTCCTACTTCACATCGGTATCACCTTCTAACACCTTACCATTACCCCGATATAATCCTACAATTTCCAATTAGTTAATTTTCCTACTGCCCCCGTTTCGTATTACATGACATTTTAAACAGTATATAAAATAATAATTCATATGCCGTTTTACATTATTTTATGTATTACATGCACACTACAAATTCTAAAACACTAATAGTTAAAAAAAAGGCACTTTTAGCTATTAGATAGATTGGTGGAAAATGTTTATTCTTCAATTCTAAAAAAAAAAATTTTATCATACATAACTAATAGCATAACATGTTCCAGAACTTTATTAATTCATTTATGTGAAATATCCTAAAACGACATATAAACGAAACAAAGAGAGTCAGAGAGTATTTTATAAAATCCAAACTATATTTCAAATTCATTTCCTTAGTAATAATAGTACAAGGGGAAAAAAACCGGAAAATTCCTACGGTACCCTCGTACTTTGACAATTTGCCCGAAACGCCCAAAATTTTGACCCGAAAAACTTTTAAGTGGCCATAAGTCGTGTTTTCAAACTCGGAAAATGACGATATTTTTTCAAATCGTTCATCTTTCCGAAAACTGCGATTTGAAATTTTTTTTGGCAAGACTCAAAGTTTGTTCGGTGAAAAAACTGTGACGTACAATAACTCCTAGCCACGAAATCCAAATACGACTAATTTTTTTTTTCAAATCGTAGCTCTCGAAAAGATGAACGATTTGGAAAAAAATCGTCATCTTACGAGTTTGAAAACACGAGTTATGACCACTTAAAGTTTTACGGGTCAAAATGTAGGGCGTTTCGGGCAAAATTTGAAAGTTCAGGGCGTAGCGTGAGAATTTTCCAAAAAAAAATCAATTTAAATTTTTAATTATTTTTTTTGGAAAAACAAATTTATTTTATTAATTACTACTTCTTACTCAACTATGAAAGAGTGATGCCCAAAGTCAAAGAAACGTCAAAAGACAAAAACAAGAGTAAATAAAAAAGAAACACAACAACAAGAAGAACAGAAGAGAAGAGAAGAGAAGAGAGAGAAACGTCGGATTACTCAAATTGTTAACCTTAATTAATTTATCTTCATCTAAACACACCGATTTCAATCTTATTTTCTTGTTTTATTCTTTTATTTTTTAATTACTTTTTATTCTCAATTTGTTGACTTCAATTTTTCCAAATTAGGGGTTTTTCCGACGAACCCTAATTCTTGCAATTTAACTATTAATTTGGAATTGAAGAGATTGCGGTGGATTGGATTTGGGGATTTTTGTTTGATTGTTGATTTGTGGTGTTTGATTGGAGGATTTTTGGGTATTTAAGCTCACGATCAATTTAATTAAGTTACTGCTGATTGCAAGGTATGTGATTGTTGTGTTTGATTGAATTTGATTGGTTAATGTGTGAATTGGATGTAATTATTTATGATTTTTGATTGATTTTGTTTTTAGGGTGTAATGATTGTTGTTTTTTAGTATGAATTTTGTTGGAAAGGTGTTGAATTGATGCTAAAAGTTCGAATTTGTTGTGTTAATTGTTGGATTATATTGTTTTGCTTAATGTTATCTTATGTTCAATGTTTGCTGATAGTATATTGTGTTTGAGTTGATTGAAAACACGGTATTAGACGAAGCTTGAACGAAAAAAGATCGTATTTTTGTTGGACATAAGTAGATTCTATGGGGATGTTTGATTATGTGACCAGCTTTCGTAGTCTGTGCTCCTTTGTTGTGAACTAGCAGTTCATCTAGTTCGTTATGAACTCGTGTTTTGCACTTGTCTTACCACATTTTGTAACATTATGATGGATATAGTTGACACAACCGATACAAATTATCTAATTTCCTTCTGCTGGCAGTAATGCGTTTAAAAGATACATAGTGCAGAAGTCTTAGTCTAGTTGGTAAGATGGAGTTCTCCATGACAATAATCACAAAGTTTAATCCCCCACCCTTCCTAGTGTACTGGCATTATGTTGGCGAGGGAATATATGTCCGTTAATTTCTCTTCGTTGGATAATTTATGGAAGAAATTATTTCGGGTCTTAGTCATGAGTTGAATGGTACATTTCCCGTGTGGCCTATTGACACCGCTGAGAGGTTGTGACTTGTGAGTATGACCGACACTCAGAATTATGTCTTCACTCAATAAAAGTGCATATTGTTTAGTGGATCATTTGGCTTTAGTGGATCACTTGGCTTTAACTTTATCGTATTTCTTCTCGTCCTTGAAATCTATCCAATTATACTGCTAAGCCAAATAAACAAGCTTCTATTTAAAATATGTATATATTTATGGCTGATATTGCTGCAATATTTTTCACTTATGATGTTAAAACTGTTGTGGTGCTTTGCTATATACCATTTTTATTGTAAGTCTCTACCATAGTGCAAACTGTTTTGGTATAGCTTTTATTCTACGAAGGAAGAGTTAAGTAGGCTTATTAATCTCCAAAGATCTTATTCTATATTCCGTTGCAGTGTCTTTGGTGGGTGGCTCAAGTATTGTCCTTGACATTGAAGTGTAAGAGGAAGCTTATTTATGAGAAATAGAAGACACTTGGATGAATAATGAATTGAATTTCCTATGTTGAAAGTGTGAAACTGAGGGCAATCTACTTTGCTGAAAATGAATGTTCAGACGCACATGTCAGGGCAGTTCTCTGGTCAGGTTAATCAGGCTGCTAATCAGATGCCTGGACTTCAGCAACAGAACGGGAACTTGTTCAACACACAAATGCAAAATTTAAGTGGTCAGAGTAATACATCAATGAGGGACGCAGAAGTTGGTAGAATAAGGCACTTTGTGAGAGAGAAAATGTAAGAACTCTAATTCAGTTTTTGTTTTTTCTGTTTGTTATGTTGGTGGTATATTTCCTTAATAAAGGTATATAGAGGAGTTAATTTATGTGTTCGATGTCAAAGATTTTTAGTTGGCCGTTTGTACTTAGATGAGAAAAGCAAGACCGAGGCACACTTGTAAGAACTAAGTACAAAATGAGTCAAAGAAGGATTTTAATTTATGTGTTCGATGTCAAAGATTTTCATATTTTTGACAAAAGCAAGGCCATGCAATTTTCATATTTTTGACTCCAAGAAAAGGGTATTAATTCACTTATTATGTTTTGAAAATCCAAATTGTTTTAAAAAAAAAAAAGTTGTGCCTTGGGTCAATTATGCATTCGCCTTGTGCTTTACCTAGTAGCCTCAAGCCCTCATGACCTTGATGCACCTCAACGCCTTCTAAAACAAGGCTTTGTAACTGACCTTATTGTTGCATGGCATCTAGTAGTGTTAATAATGGGTATATATGTAAAGAGAGTTGCAATGTTACATCATTCTTTGTTTATTTCAACCTGAATCTGATGAGCCGTATATGTGGACAGACCCTTTCTTTATTATTTCAGGTGGTACGAAGCTGTTTTAGCCTTATACCATTGTGTACTTAGTGGACCCTCATGTTTACTTATGCGTACTGGTTGTCAGACCCGTCGTCTTTCTGCATGTGTGGCTTACTATGTCGCAGAAGTGCTCACTTGGGGTTATCGGCCCATAGTTTGGGTGTTCTTGAATTGCCGCGACGTTGGTATCTGTATGTTTGTAGTGTTTTCTGAAACTCTGTAAATTGATTGTAGGTTTAAACAACACTTGTGCACTTCCTTCTAATTTTAGCTGTGTCAAAAGATGCTTAAAACTGCATTCTGAAATATATACGGAGTAGATTTTAACCATCCTTCTCTCATGGAAGATTTTATTTTAGTTGGTTGGTGGCTAACTTTGTTTGTAAATCTCATGATTTCATTTATTGATCACTAAATGTGTTGTTTGATGTTTTCTCCAGCTATGAGATTCTAATGCGGAGACAATCACATCCCAATGAGGTTTTTGTAAAGAAATGTCAAGATGTAACTAGACGCTTGGAGGAGGGACTTTTTAAGTCAGCTACATCGAAGGTATAACACTCTCATATCCTGGAATGTCTATTTGTTATTTCTTCTGATTACATTTTCCCTTTATATAAGGTGGGTTGTTCTGAGAGGTCTTTGGGTTGGCTGACTTAGTTTTATCAGTATGTTGTAATTTTTTTTCCTGTAGCAAGTAAGTCCTAGTTATAGGACCCCAAATAGATTGGAAAAAAGCTCTCAGACTAAGATAGACGGCAATTATTTCACCATAGTATTGATAAATGCTAGTCTGACGTTTTAGTTAGGATATAGAACTTACCACCATTTAGATTGAGTGGTGTCTAGGACTCTAGGTGATAGTCCTTGCTCATTTTTAGGGTTAACTTTATATTCCTTATTTGCGTTGGCTGGCAGGAGGAGTATATGAATATGAATACTCTCGAGATTCGTTTGTCTGCGTTGGTTAAGCGGCCTGCACAAACTAATCATGTGCCTCAGCATTCACAATTCATAAATACCCCCACCCCTGTTGGTACTATGATACCAACTCCTGGTTTGCAAAATAATGGAAGTTCCAGTGTCGCGGTTTCAACAGCACTTGATCCACCAATGATGACAGCTAACACAGGAGCCATGCCATCTTCAAACCCAAACACTGGTAGTTATATGCCAACTGCCAATGGATCATTCTCCCATATGAATGGTGGTTCTTTCCGCACAGCAGAAGGTTATTTTCGCTTCTAATAAATATGTGTAGTTCGTGCAGTTCTGTCCACTCACTTCTCTCTCTTCAACATCTCTCAAAATAATATAAACATTCTTGTTCATTGGAAACGGTCATGTATAAATGAACGAAGTATATCATAGCATAATGGTCTTGGTTAATTATATTGCCTTCTTTTTATACGGATATTTTTTCTGCAGGATCTTTATCTAATGGTTATCAGCAATCGGCATCTAGTTTTTCTATGAATTCTGGTGGGAATAACATGATGGTTTCACAGAGGCCTATGAGCCAAATGATTCCAACTCCTGGATTTCCTGGGAGCAATAATAATCAAATGTTGATAAATGGGGAGAGCTCTAACAACAATGGTATATTTCCCAGTGTAGATTCTTCGCTGGTATCACAACAGGTCTCCCAACGACAAGGCGGTGCTCAAAATATTCAAATGTTACACAGCCCGGGAAGCGGAATGAGACCTTTTACGCAGCAGCGGGTCCGAAGCGGTACTTTAAACAGTGGTTTTGGAAATAGCCTGAATGGTTCAGGCTCATCTGATGGCTATTTGACCTCATCTAGAGCTCTGCCACAGACTCATGATCCACTACATCAGCCTATAGTGCAAGGTTTCTTCTTTTCCCTTTTACTGTTTCTTGAGGACTTCTCATAGTATTAAATCTCGGGTTTGAGACTTGCTCATGAGATCGATTGTTACATTTTAATCTTGGTCATTTGGCCATGAATGTGGCCGATACCACTTCAAAGTCGTCTTTAAATCTGGTCGGTGATGAAATGCTGTCATGGCCTAGATCTAATACCGCAGAACTGATTAGTGTCCATTTGCTCTATCTTGTTTGTTATCACAGGTGATTATTCTGGATCCGGAAATTTCCACAATACCGGGGGTTCTGGTGAGTTATTGATGAATAGTCAGAATGTAAATCATGTGAGAATGCCATCGACATCCAGACCCAGCTCCTTAATGAACAACCAATTCAATGCTCAGTCGCCTGCATATATTAGGCCCCACTTGGTGGATCAGGTAGAAAAGTCAAAATTTCAGTCTTCACTTTCTCCTAGAGATAATAATTCCCAGCCCTCCATGAGACAGTACCAACAACAGCCTCATGAGATGCCCCAGCAACAACAGTTTACTGCATATCGTAAACAAATGCAGGCCACTGAACTGCCTCAAACTTCTGTAAGAAATGAGGAATTTCAGTCACAATTAGCTTTTGAGATCGGTAGTCATGTGAAGTCAGAAAATGGAATGGAGCACCAAAATGGAGCTTTTCAGCCGCAAGGTTCTTTCGGACAGATCCAGGTTTCCGAGTTGCGATGCCAACCCCAGCACAATTCAAATGGAAACCTTCCTAGGAATCCTCTATCACCCTCTTTTTCTTCTGGCCCTCAGCCTATGGTTGCTGATGAATGTACAAATGAGTTTAGTTGTCAGCCTTTTGGAGTACAGCCAGAAGCATTACCTCATAGTCATTTTCATTCTGATGAGCATGTTCAGGAGGAGTTTGGACAGAGAATTGTTGGGCATGAAGAAGCTCAGTGCATTAATGTGACTTTTGAAGTCACTAGCAATGGTCAAGTTGTCGCACCTGGAAGCATTATGAGTCAAACCAGATTAGGTGGTGCTGGTACTTCTTTAAATTCTCATCATGATCGGCAATATAAGAACCAAATAAGGTGGCTTTTGTTCTTAGATCATGCACGTGGATGTAGAGCCCCTCCAGGAAAATGTCCAGAATCTCATTGCATAACAGTACAAAAGCTAATAGAGCATTTGGATAGTTGTAAGATTATTTCTTGCTCGTATCCTCGGTGTGCTCACACAAGAAGATTGCGCATTCACCAAAGGAATTGCAGGGATCTCACATGTCCTGTTTGTGTACCTTACAAGGCATTCATACGTGCACACAAAAAGGTATGTCCCCGCCAGGATACAAATGGAATGCAACGCCCAATTAATGGGTCTTTAGGAATATTAAAGGATGGAGAAGCCAAAGCTATAGTGACTATAAGGCCCTCGGGAATGGTAGCGGAGTCCCCAGAAAATCAACCTTCTGTCAAACGACTGAAGTCGGAGCTACCTTCTCAATCTCTTACTTCCGAGAATGAAACCTTGTCTAGACGAAATGTTATTAGTGTGTCTCATGGGCCCCAGAGTGAACATTCAAATGAATATGTGAAATATGATAGCAATTTGCAAAAGCCTGAGCTTCTAGTTGTGAAAGCAGAGATTTCTAGTCACTTAAACCACAGAGTTACTGCGATGAAAAATACAATTTCTGATGGTGGATCTGCCTTAAATAATATCAACTCCTTGCCTAACGAAGAAGCTGTCAAACTTGAAAAAGATAATGGCCAGTCAAATATAGAAAAGGTGGCCCAGCCTTCTGAACAAGGACCTGGAACAAAGTCTGGAAAGCCAGCGATTAAAGGAGTATCTTTAATTGAACTTTTTACTCCGGAGCAAGTCCAGGAGCACATCACTGGCCTTAGGCAGTGGGTTGGTCAGGTCTGTTACTGTCCTTAAAAGTATACAGCTTGGTTATATCTGCAACCTTAACGTTGACATAAAAACGTTTGTAACCAACCATAAATGATAGTTACTGATATCTGTCTTCTGTTGTTTTTGTTGTATATTCCAGAGTAAGGCAAAAGCAGAGAAAAATCAAGCACTGGAACGAACAATGAGTGAAAACTCGTGTCAGTTGTGTGCAGTTGAGAAACTTTCATTTGAACCACCACCTATTTATTGTACTCCATGTGGTGCACGAATTAAGAGGAATGCTATGTATTATACTGTGGGAGCTGGTGATACACGGCACTATATCTGTATTCCATGCTACAATGAATCTCGTGGTGATACAATAGCAGTTGACGGAACTGCAATTGCCAAAGGTAGAATGGAGAAGAAGAAAAATGACGAAGAGACGGAAGAATGGGTATGTAAATTTTTATTTAACTGCATTTTAGTGAAAGCAAAAATTGGAAAAAAAATAGATGTAGATTTATGTTATATGCCATTTTGTGCAGTGGGTGCAATGCGATAAATGTGAAGCCTGGCAACATCAGATATGTGCCTTGTTTAATGGAAGGCGAAACGATGGCGGTCAAGCTGAATATACGTGTCCTAATTGTTATATGCAAGAGGTTGAAAGAGGCGAACGTCTACCATTACCACAGAGTGCTGTTCTTGGGGCAAAAGATTTACCGGGAACAGCTCTCAGTGACCACATAGAGCTGCGATTAGCTAAGCGATTGAAACAGGAAAGACAAGAAAGAGCAAGAAGCCAAGGAAAAAGTTTTGATGAGGTACTTTGTTGGCATAATGCTAGTGTGTGGTCATCTTATCAACTTTGTTATTGGTTGTGGTTTGGACATTGTGTTGCCAGATTTCTGTCGAAACATATATCTGATTTGTTCTGAGATTCTTTTAATAAAAAATTTAATGGAAAAAACTATTAAATATAATAATTTTATGTACATGGTAGATTGTTTAGACTCACTCTTGTTTTCTCTATTTAAATGTTCTCTCATGACGGGCGGTGTTCTTTATTACGACTAATATTCTTTGGTACTTGGATGATTAAAATGTTCAAAATTTAATGAATTCCTGGTCAATAAGATATGCTTTACAATACTGTTAACAAGTATGAAAGTATGAAAGTTAGACTTGGCATATTTTATCTTGGGTGTTTCTTTCCTTAAATAGTCTTCAGAACTCTTACCTTTCGGTCATGGTATAAAAATTTGGTTTGAGACTTGATCTCATTGTCTCTTGACCTCAGTCATTGTATCATAATATGGCCAATACTGTCCCAAAATGCCGTTGCATAAACCTTGACGTGGTAACTATTTAGTATTGTTCCCACTATGCTTATGGGAGATAATGGAATGCTGGATGATACATGCAACACGGAAAGAAAGAACTATTAGATACTCCATTATTACCATTGATGCTTTGATTGACGTGAGATAATTCATGAATGGTTCATGTTTTGATGTATCATTTGGTAATTTCTGATTCTATATGTGCATGTGGTAATTGTCAGGTTCCTGGAGTAGAGGGTGTAGTTGTTAGAGTTGTGTCATCAGTTGACAAGAAGTTGGAAGTGAAGTCACGGTTTCTTGAGATTTTTCGAGATGAGAATTATCCTTTAGAATTCCCTTACAAATCTAAGGTCTGGCTCAAATTTTTCTTCTCTCTTTACTTTTATTAGCAAATATAGTGAGGTTATGTTATTTTGCCTGTCCGAGTATGATTAAGAACTAGTTTTTCAGGTAGTTTTGCTATTCCAGAAGATTGAAGGAGTTGAAGTGTGTTTATACGGCATGTATGTACAAGAGTTTGGTTCAGAATGCCTGCCTCCAAATCAACGCCGTGTTTATCTGTCGTACCTTGACTCTGTAAAATATTTTAGACCTGAAATAAAAACAGCCACCGGAGAGGCTCTTCGTACATTTGTTTATCATGAAATCTTGGTAAGTCCTGTACCTTCA
Organism: Heliosperma pusillum; assembly: GCA_022085475.1. Lineage (NCBI taxonomy): Eukaryota > Viridiplantae > Streptophyta > Magnoliopsida > Caryophyllales > Caryophyllaceae > Heliosperma > Heliosperma pusillum. Next base: position 62,486 of record JAIUZE010001820.1, on the reverse strand, counting down.
ATGCATGTTTTAAGCCCGCTTACTTTCAATTTTTCATTGTTGAAGTTTCATTGCTAACTAACTCCACGTGTTCTTGAAAAACAATTTTTAATTACAGATTGGGTACCTTGAGTATTGCAAAAAGCGAGGTTTTGCAAGTTGTTACATATGGGCTTGTCCTCCATTGAAGGGTGAAGATTATATCCTCTATTGCCATCCAGAGATCCAGAAGACACCAAAATCCGATAAATTAAGGGAATGGTATGATCATTTAGCAGATCATGTATTCGTCATATATACTGTTTGGTACTTTACGTTTTACGGAATTTTTTGGTTGAGTGATCGCTTCACATATTATGGTGCATGGCTAACTTTGTTTCAGGTACTTAGCGATGCTAAGAAAAGCTTCAAGGGAAAATATTGTGGTTGAGCTTACTAATCTATATGACCATTTCTTCATTCAAAGTGGTGAATGCAAAGCAAAGGTCACTGCAGCTAGACTGCCATATTTTGATGGTGATTATTGGCCGGGTGCTGCTGAGGATCTGATCTATCAGATTAATCAGGAAGAGGAGGGCCGGAAACTGAACAAGAAAGGACCAACAAAAAAGATAATAACAAAGAGGGCTCTTAAAGCATCTGGGCAGTTGGATCTCTCCAGTAATGCGTCTAAAGATGTTGTTCTGATGCATAAGGTATTTCTTCTCAGAAACCTAGTAAATCCTTTCTTTTTTTGCATTGTTGTTACTCTCTCGGGTCTACTTCAAGCTGTAAGCAGTTGTTACTATCCATTTTTTTCCGCCTTCCATGTGTGCTGATATGGACCGTTGCTCAAAAGAAAACATAGTAAAATGTGCATGTTCTGCAAGGGAACTGAATTTATAGTTGATCTACTCGTTCTAGTAATACCGTTTGGTATCAGCTTTTCTCACTGCATGTTTTGGTTGATATTCAACAGTATTTAATGTGCTGTATACTTGTATTTTGTGTCTCCTGCAGCTTGGTGAGTCAATTGCGCCAATGAAGGAAGACTTTATTATGGTTCATCTGCAGCATGCATGCACACATTGCTGCACGCTAATGGTATCTGGAAATCGCTGGGCTTGTGAGCTATGTAGAAATTTTCAACTTTGTGACAGGTTAGATTTTATGATTTTATCCCTTAGACTTGGTTTTGGACTTTTGTGGAGTTCTAATTTTCACCAGTCTATCACTCTTAGTCAAAAATGTTTGACTATTATCTGTGCTTCTTATGTTGTGAAGCTTTGTTTTTCACTAGGGGTAATTCGGAATAGCCTCCATATGTTTGAACATAGGGTTAAGGTTGCATAAATTGGGCTTTCCCCTGCACCGCCAGTAGACCCGACCCGAAAATCCGCCCCGAATCGACTGTTTCCACAAAATATTGTTAATTAACCCGACCAGAACTACACTTGACCCAAACGGACCCACTTCAGAAATGAGAAACATATCCGAATCTGAAATGAGCTATTCTGACCTCAAATGAAGGCATACCCGAAATAACTTGACTTGTACCCAACCCCGAATGATTCGTTCTCTAGGTCTATGTCCATCATAGATGAGGCAATGGTGTCATGTCATTTTTTTTTTATTGTTTTACATCAACAAAGAAACACGTGATCAATAGGACCGTGATACTTTGTTTTGAATGTGTGTTTGATTGGACTGATGGTTATTTGGCTAAATGTAATGCTTTGTTGCAGGTGCTATGTTGAAGAAGAGAGGCGTGATGACCGAGAAAGACATCCCATCAATCAGAAGGACAAACATGCACTCAAGAAAGTAAGTTACCACTTAACACAAGCATTGCGATACGTTATTTCTAGTCAACTTTGATACTTTCCACCTTGCTGATTGTTTTGAGTGGTTTACTTCTCAGATTGAAATCACCAATGTGCCAGAAGACACCAAGGACAAAGACGAAATTCTTGAGAGTGAATTTTTTGATACACGTCAAGCATTCCTGAGTCTTTGCCAAGGAAATCATTACCAATATGATACTCTCCGTCGCGCTAAGCACTCCTCCATGATGGTGCTTTACCATCTTCATAATCCAACGGCCCCAGCATTTGTGACCACATGCAACAAATGTCTCCTTGATATCGAGACGGGCCAAGGATGGCGATGTGAAACATGTCCGGACTATGACGTGTGCAATGGTTGTTACCAGAAGGATGGGGGTATTGACCATCCTCATAAGTTGACTAATCATCCTTCCATCGCTGACCGCGATGCTCAGAATAAAGAAGCTAGACAACAACGTGTTCTACAGGTATCCACTTTTCTTCCCGATCCTTCAATCTACAACGCTTTTGTGTTTTTGAGTATATTGTTAACATAATTTTATGTGTGGTTTTAGCTGCGGAAAATGCTTGATTTACTGGTGCACGCATCACAGTGCCGGTCTTCAACTTGCCAATATCCAAACTGTCGGAAAGTTAAGGCGCTTTTCCGTCATGGGATACAGTGCAGGACTCGTGCTTCTGGGGGATGCGCTCTTTGTAAAAGGATGTGGTATCTTCTTCGACTTCACGCCCGAGCATGTAGAGAATCGACCTGTCATGTACCTCGATGCAGGTTTGTATTTAAATCTTTTAGTTCCTTGACAAATTCTTTCCCTATTAGTCTCTCGATCTTTCTTTCTTTCTTCAACGCGAGAAATAGTATTCCCTCTGGTTGTACCCCAAAGTAGAGCGGAGTGATTGAAGAGTAAAGTTTACGACAAGGACCCAAACTATTGAATTTTCCAATTAAGGACCTAACCTGTAAAACTTCTCCATTAGAGTTTACTCTTTAACTCTGCTAACTTTCCACTAAATGCTAAAAATGTCCGTAGGAGATATACAGAATACCTGACTAATGAGACAATGCTTTGTACAATCGTCCTTTCCTTTGCGAGTTCCAGCTCCGGCTGGATACAAGTTTCATATGCGGCACAATGTCGGAGTGTAAAGCATCGTTATTTTGGCCTAAAATGAAACAGTTTTACTGTTAGGTCCTGGGTTGAAAATAGTTGGAAGTTTGGGTCCTTAACTGGAAACAAATCAACAGTTTAAGTCCTCAAGTTACCTTTTACTTTTTGTGGGGTTAGGGAAAGTATTGACCGGAAGTTATCTGGAATTGTGCTTTTCGTGAATTGTTTGGTGTGCGTCCAGAGCAGAATCGTCGAAACATTTTCTTGGTTGTATGATTTTATCACTCGGTCTATCAGGTTTTCTTATCTCGCCTTCTCATGGGCCAAGGCGGCTGAGGTTTATTTTTTTGGATTTTACCCAATTGCCGTTCCTCCAAGAAATTGGGATAGTTTGTAATTTTCTTTTAATAATAATAAAATATTATTCTTATGTTGGATTATTGTGCTATCTCCAGAGACTTGAAAGAGCATCTGAGACGGTTGCAACAACAGTCTGATTCTCGTCGACGAGCAGCTGTTATGGAGATGATGAGGCAGAGGGCTAAGGAAGTTGCTGGCAGTGCTTAGTTGATCCCTGTACATAGTTAGCCATCTTTTCGCGATTGACAAAATTTTGGCCTGGGTAAAGTTTTTGATACTAACCGCAATACTTAGTAAAAGGCATCGTCCTGGAAACCCTGTACAAAGTTAACTTACAGAAGGGGTTCGTTCATATGGTAAATTACTAAATTACCCTGCTCAATCTCACTCTCAAGATTCAAGACTTCTGCGTTTACAAGAATCGGCCATTCTTTCAGCTTATTTACCTGGGACACCACCATCGACGGTTCACAAGTATAGTATAGATTCTCAATCCTTTTCGTGTAATCAAGAGTGGGGGCTGTCAGTGGTGCCTTGCATCTCTTATATCTGTTTTTTTGGAGAATATTTCTTTCATTATGGAAGATTGGAAGGAAAAGTGAGTTAAATTTCAATGTACCCTTGCCTTCCATGTACTTTGATTCAACTCTTTAAATGTTTCAGGTTTAAAACAACCTGTACCCTAATAAAGTTCATATTTTTTTTGACCATGTGATTTTGGCACATTACCTCAAGAGGATTAGTTATTGCAGTGGTGAAAGTAATAACATTACAGAATTTGATGTTGGTTGGAGAATGGTCGCGATAATTATGCTGGCAAACCGTTTTTTTTGTGCCAGGTTTGTGTTAAGGGTGTGCTGATGTTCGGCTCAGCAACATATGGTTTCCGAGCTGGGTGATTAGGGCCGTTTTTGAATAGGCAGGCAAAGTGGTTGTTTGTGTCGGTGTCGAGACTTTGGGTATGTTGGGTTCAGATAACGGTAAATGTTGAAGTGGGTCAATTTTGTAAAGTCTAGTAACAACCATCCCTCAGGTTTCGCGCATCCAGTTCCAAGTACAAATTAGAAAAAAATCATTTGTGACATCAGGCCTCGATTGAATTTGCTACTTCCTCCATTCTCCTATGATGTACCCATTTTATTAAAATATACCTCACATATATTCACAAAATGGGTACATCATATGAGAATGGAGGAAGTACAATTTATGTCCAACCACTAGTCTAAGGCCGATTCAGTTAAAGAATATGCACGGAGGTTCATGTAGTACACATCAACAAATGGCGATTCTATATTTATTCGCAAAATGAATTGCAAATATACTGATCAGGTATATACATCATACTTAGTTACTTACCAAAAGATCAAGGTAAAATATGTTCCTAAAGATCAAAAACCACCCACTTTATGCCCTCTAGTTCGCGATTTACATTTCAAAAGAGGGTAATGATCAAAAATCACCCACTTTATTAGGCTAAAAAGCTAACCAATAGACATCGATCGTTGACCATCCACAAGACTGGGTATATCATTGCTGGCGGACCGTGTCAGGAAGAAAGAGGTAACGAAATCGAGAATCAAACGAAAGAACACCACAATTCCGAGAACTAAAAAGTTTCTGCCGCTTTTGAGTTATGTTTTGCTCTATAAAAGCAGCTTGTTCAGCAGTTAGGTACCCTGATATCCACTGAGCCAATTTAGAGTCATCAACGTAGTTTCTGGCAAATCCGTGCAACATCTTTGGCACCAGCAGCTTCCCTTTGCAGCTCACACCGACTGATGCCCGAATAAAGTCACGCTGTGCTGCTTCAAGTTCATCTCTGACATTCTTTGCTGATAAAACTTGAACCTGAAGGACATGGTAGGAAAAAGAGGCATCAGAAAAAATCCATCAGTAGGAAAGAAATACTGGAACTTCAGATATCTGGTACAAGTTCATGACTTTACCGCAGGAGATGAGTACATTCCACAGCTAAGAGCAAATGCAACGTTTGGTTCATATGAATCGATTGCAAACTTCTTTTGCTCTTCTGATACTTTTAGCTTATGCAGAGGAAGAAGCAAAGCCTAATGACAACAATAAATGCATCAAATCCTCCAAGTAACAGATGGAGAAAAACCATCCGGAAGAAGGTAAGAAAATGTCAAACAGATTTAACTATGCGGTGCAATAAAGCAAAATGGCGAAAAAACTGGTTGCGCTTCGTGTACTGTAGAGAAGCATCTGATTAAACTAGCTGTGCGTCTTGTATTATGGAGCAACCCAGATGATGCAATTCTTAATATGATTATCATTATGGGTGATTGTGTAACAGTCTACGTGTTGTCTGACATATTGGTAAAGCTGCTAATATAAGAACCCCCTTGCCAATCCACCCTAGGCGACAACCCTTGAGGGTAAGAAGTAACAATGCTTTTATGAACATGTTGAAAAAATTTAAAGGGGACTCATACAATTTGTGGACGGTGAATAGGCGGTCTCATCTTCAGGATCACGTATTCAATGACTGCAGCACTAAATAGATGCCCTCCAACTGTATAGGCTGCCTGAAAAACATACTGCGTATGAATCAGAGTGCGGAATCTAAGGAACTAGGAATCGATAAAGATCAGCATGATGTCATTCTGCGAATTTGCAAGCATGCACTTTGATTTATTACTCATATTGCACTGTTTTCGTAACTCGCAAAAAATAGTAATTGAGCACAAAACCGATGACAGGAGATATCTTTAAAAGTCTTAAAGAAAGCTCAACCTTTTGGAGCAATGAGAAGAACTTTGACTCACTTCTAGGAACCCCATATGCGAGGTAAGCCTGCATTGCACGCAACAGAATAATGTACTCACAGTAAGTTGATATCTTGATTCTAGACAATTCAACTACTCAAATGTACTGAAATGTAATGTAGAAACTGACATGCATCAACAAGGCGTTATACAAGTTGACCCAGAAGGCGAGTTTTTCATCACTGTTCAAGAGGATAGGATTGACTTTGGCCAGTTGCTCAACAAGTATTCTGTTCTCCAAACAAGAAAACCAAATGAATAAATCAGCTATGGGTCGATCTTCCCAAAAAATACTTGGTAAGCTGTGCAAGTTTTACAGGATGCAAAATAACCGACAAAAAACAGCAAGGACGATAACTGACATAGCTCATTGAACTAGACAAAAAAACACAAGTCGTTCTCTCATGGACCGTCCCACAGTATAAACCCAGATCGGGAAAAAAAAATAGCCCAAAAAGAAGATACTTCTATTTATGTAACATCCTATTATATTCTAACTAAATTTTACAACAATTGACAAACATATATAATTCAAGAATTACTCATCTCAAAATAAAACCAAGTATGATATTCAGTGAGCTGTTTAGTGGCCTTATTGTTAATGGGTTGGTTATACTGATGACTTGACAAGACGCCTACACAATGATCTGTGTCAAAATATTCTGAAAGCACCGTGTTTAGAAGTAATGGATGTGTACTCTTATAAATCACTGAAAGAAGTAAAACTATATCCATGACCGGATTACACAACTTTATTTGCAGAGGCAAAAATGACGGTGGAGGGGGCAACAGCTCCAGAATCTATGTTCCTCTAGTTCTTTTCAAGTCGGATTCAGATAATTTAGTTTAAAAGACCTGATATATTCACCTGAATCTCCGAAGAGAACCCGCAGCATATTCAAGCTGCCTTTTCCCAACCGACATCCAAAAAACTTCTGTTGCAAATTCATACCTCCCAATATCCAACCAGCTCAATTTTCCAGTTACTTTATAAGGATCAAAAGCATTTTCTGCCCCCAGCACCTCAGAATCATGAGGCAACTCAATCTGTGGACTTTTGGCCCACATGGGGACCATCAAGTGTTCAGATAACGACCATGGCAGTGTGTTAGAATTTTGAGCATGAGGTGAGTGAGGAATGTCCATTGTTGTAAGCCGAGGGCTGTCCATTGTTGTCGAATTTGATGAAGGGGGGCATTCCGCCAAAGAGATGAATATACTTCTCATACATCGCACCATCTCCTCTGATAATAGATTAGGGTGATTCCAAAGACGATTAGACGAAGGTTCCTTTGTAAGCTTACCGAAATTCACAAGCGCGGGATTTTCAGGGTGCATTTCCTTAGAAAAGTGGTTCTCCTGAAATTTGCAGGTTGGTTACATCATAATAGTGCACTATAAAATCTAAGTCATAGTGTAAACTGTGACATACAACGACAATATTAAATCTCAGTTTCACTCAGTCGCAGTACGGCTGTCGCAGCCTAATCTTGCTAAATGCGGCCAACATTGCCTCAAAAAGCGTTCATGGTAACCTCCAAAACCTTTACAACTCGATACCTATTGTTGCAGCCCATATTAAAAAACCGTGCAATGCAACAATGATCATCAAGAAGGTGCATGGGACCAAAGGCTGACGTGAGCATACAGCAATCATGCAGCTGACGCCTATTTGGCATGTTAGACATATGGCAAAGTCAATTCAGAAATCTGGATGTTTCTAAACAAATCCTTAAGAAAAATTTCTTATATATATTTTTTTCTCAAGTTAGATATAATTCTGCAATTTCAGAAATAATAGTAATTGAACTGTTAAAATAAAATAATATTATGACCCATTAGTTCAAGTACCAAACTGACTAAAGAAACTGCTGGCGTCATGCTTTCCAGGTCCCTTCCCTGGGTATACCCTTTACAGTATCAACCAAATGTAACCTCATAAATAAATACAAATTATTTTCCGAAGTCCAGGTATAACATTTTCAGGCAAAAACACAATTTAAACAAGAACCTCCCAGAAATGATGGAAATGTAATAATTTTGAAAAATTTACATATTTAGTTGGCAGATACCTTCAAAGAAGGTGACGATGTCTTCTTGGAATATGATCGTTGTAAACGATATTCTACGAGTCTTCTTTCATTTCTTTCTTGGCTGAGTTGAAACTGGAGAGATACCAGTTTTTCTTCTAGTTTAGAAACTGTGTCTTCTAATGTTACAATAGTTGTCAGCAGCTCCATTGTCTGTGTAGTTATCAGAACAACAATAATAAGCAACTGGGAAGGAAACAATATTACACGTAGCCGTCAGCGTGTCACGAATATATTTCGGCATTGAAAAGGCAAAACCCATGACTATATAAACAAACATTTCATACTTTACCCACATTACAGCACTGCCGGTATAATGAGAAGACTAAGTTAATTTGTTAACAATACGAACTCCAATAATTGCCAAATTGAATTCAGTTGACAGTGGTTAGCATGTTCACTATCTCAGTTGACCTGTACTTGGTCCGGCTTAAATATCAGGCACAGGGACATAGGCATAGCTAAACAGTGTAGGTTAATATTGATTTATAGAGTGAAAAACAAAGCTCCCATGCCTTAATACTCGAAAGTAATTCAATTAGGCAAAGGCGAACATGCTTAATTTGTCTAGTTGCGCACTATGGGGTATGGGACTATGGGCTATGATAATAGTTCAGTTCAAAGAAAAGCAAGAAATGACGAAAGAAACAAGTGACAAGAGTGTGAAATAATTAGGTCTACCATACATGCTCGGGGAAGTGTGATGGTGTAGAGAAATCAACAAACTTGTTTTCCATAGCATGTTCCAAAGTAGCATGCAGTTCCATCTCTTCCTGCAACTGTTGCTGTAAACTATGAACCTGAAGGAAGAACTTACATCAGGACCTTGATCTATCTCACTAAATAGTAAATACGAGAAACAAAATAAGTATCTTGCCAAGAGTTTGCATTGTTAGTTAAGGATTTTATAAACTCAAGCTAATGCTACGTCTGGTAGGACTTACAGGTTACAATGGCCTCTTACTCTCTTAGCATCATAAGTATGGTATTGACAATACCTATTGTACGGTAGAAAAACAAATAGGATTGCATAAGACCAAAGTGATTCACATTTTCTATCGTAAAATCTACTGTACAGCCTATTTTGTTTTGGACAATTTATAACTATCCAACACCCAATTTTCAATCTCGTAAGGACATTGCTGGTCTCCTGGAAGAAAAGCAAGAGTCTGTTACGAACAAAACTTTTGTAGAACTGCTAAGATTTTCTGGCCATTTTATCACCACCATGCCTGCCTAATTCGATGTGATCATGTAAACATCTGATTCACGATGCAGTCATAATATCATAATATTTCAGTGTCGCTATATTTCTTCATATATGTTGTTGAATGAGATTGACTTTACATAGATACTTACATCTCTCTCAAGCTCAAACTTGTATGTGCAACCACCATCACGTCTCTCATAGTATCCTGATTTACGAGCTTTAAGAAAACCACTCGCCTGTGAGACAAAGATCATCATTACTATATTACTATACAGAAACTAAAAAGAACGATAACCAAGCATTATAAACAATGTGGAGTCCATAGCCATCATTTCTCATTTTCTCTTCAAACCCATGACCCTCGTCAGCATTTATAGAAGTTAATAATCAATCATCAACAGGCATGGCTAAATCCCCTACATTTGAACTTCCTCGTATCTCACCAACTCCAGCCTCGACCATACCATATCACAAAACAAAAACCTACATTCAAAGTTCCTCCCAGCTTAACGAAGAAAAGGACACCGTATAAATCCAAACATGTCAAAAAGGAGAATCCTTAAAAAGCCATATTTTCCCTTGAAACATAAATTTAAACCAATTTCTCTAGGGAACCTAGAGTTTCATTTAAAAACCAGTCAACCACAAGTAATAGTTTGAGATGAGTAGAGAACTCACCTTGAACGAAAACCAATGCCTGAGACCCTCACTTAACCTAATATCTGGATCATCATCAGCAGTGCCAACAGATGCAAACTGAAGGGCATTATCCTTTCTATGTAACAATTACACAGTTAGCAATGCAAGATACATATATTAGCTATGAATTTCTAAACAATAACTATAATAAACTTATCACGAAAATTAACTCAAACCGAAACATAATAGAGGGAAAACAATCAATTCAAACATGCCCACAACCCCAACAACATCATTAGTAATACATTACCAAGCGCCTCAAGAGCTCCCGCAAATTGCGGGGTAAGAAAGGTCGTGTGTATGCAGTCTTACCCCCATGTTAGCAACATTAAGAGACGGTTTTCAAATGACCCACAACAAAATAAATAAAGATAATACTAATTGAACACAACAACATTGGCTATACATTACTTAGGATAGTGCCTCAAGGGCTCCAGCAAATTGCGGGGTAAGGAAAAGTCGTATGTATGCAGTCTTAACCCGTGTTAGCAACATAAAGAGACGGTTTTCAAATAACACACATACCCCACAACAAAATAAATCAAAATAATAATAATTGAACACAAAATTACTATTGAGGGAGAAAAGGAGAACTTACATATTCATAGCAGAAGCAGACATTAATGCTGATGCTTCAGCCATCTCTAATTCATGGATTAACCAAGAAAGCTTGAATCTTTACAACAATGGCGAAACCCTACTACCAAAACAACTTCAAACACAATCCAATTTCAGGGTTTTAACCCAAAAGATTGCAACTTTCACACAGTAAAACCCTTAAACAACAAAACCCACAAATTAAAAAAGATAAAGATAATGTCTTGATTGAGAATCTACAATAAAGTTGGGATTTTTCCTAAAAATGGGAGCAAAATCTAAGAAAAAATGAAGAGTAAGTGAAGTAAACACTATATATGAACTTCATGTGACTAAAAAAGTAGGAAGAAGACAACATTTAATGAATGTGAAATTGTGAATGTGTATAAGTGAATGAACAGTTGACAGTCATTTTCAAATTTCAACCAAAAAAAAACATTTATTAATGATTTTGGGTTATTAATGAATTCAATTCAATTACCTTTTTTTTGTTTGTTAGCCAGAAATCATGCCCACCAAATATAGGTTCTAAACATGGAAATATGATGGTAGTACGATTATTAATGAGCATGGTAGTAGTTGTGCACATTTACTACGATTGACAATTGATATTCATTCCTTGGTTGGTCCTGACTCCTGAGTATTACTTACCGCAACATATCGAGTATTTATGTCGAAGAGGTTTTAGCGGTTTATAGATTATACATTAGAGATTAAGAGATGGTACATGCATCTAATTATGTATTTTCTAAGTTTTATAATAAATTTTCGATTTTTATTTTAAAGAATATGAGTTTTTATTATGAAGTTTTTGAGTTCGTTCACTTAAACATTAAGTTAAAAAATACAACGTTGATGAAAAATTATACTCCACTTATAAATTCAATTATTTTGGAGTTTTTCCATCAATATATTATTATATACGGTAAGTCTTCCTTAAGATGGGTCAAATATTACCACATGCTGGTAATAAAGACAATTTTTCTGGTATTTTCTAGGCAACAATTGAAATACTTTGTTATTTATTTGATTCATGTGTTAAATGAGAATTTGTGATTGTGTAAGCAAGTATGATGTTTTGTACAGTTGTGTAGTAGTAAACAAGGTTCCCGTACATACTTCCATATGAATCATAGCACGCTTTTGAGAGCTTAAAAAAAGAAAATTATGGTCAAACATCCCAAATATTACAACAAATTTTAGCCCTAACTATAATACCTCAAGTATTACTAGGTTGAGTGGTGTAGGCACTCGGTCGGATTTGTGTGTTAATCGACCGAGTAAGGTAGCTACTCAGTCGAGTGTCGTGGGCTCGGTCGAGTGAGCAGCTTGTTTTGGACCCTGGTTGTTGACACTCGGTCGAGTTTATACAAACTCGGCCGAGTTAGTGTCACTCGATTGAGTGGTCCTTTTACTCGGTCGAGCAAGTGTCGTGTAGGCTATTTTAAGATATTTCTTTTTGCGTGAGTCTTATTCCATATAAAAGGATTATTTCCTTGTTGTTTCCTCATGAAACTTCACTAGTAGCTTAAACCCTCGCTAAAACTCTAGTATCTCTCTCTCTCTCTCAACCTTTAAGATCCTTCTTGAGCATCTTTGGAATGGTGGTGGGTTCTCTCTTCTACATTTATTCTATATTTCTAAAGCTTTGGAAGGTGTTCGATGAAATACCAATTGATCTTCTCTACTTGTTGATCAGTGGTGGAGCTAGGGGGCGCTAGCAGGGGCGCTCGCCCCCCCTGGCGGTTGAAATTTTCTAAGTTTTTAGCGAAATTTTTTGAAAGTTTTTAAATGTACCTTATGAAAATTGTCGTTCGCCCCCCCTAAAATTTTTCGCCCCCCCTAAATTCAAATCCTGGCTCCGCCACTGTTGTTGATTGTACTTGGTTAACTATTCGGACTCCATTGTTGGTACTTCATGTGATGGGAGTGCTATTTAGCGATGATTGCTTGGAATGCTAAAAGGTAGGTGAACCCTACTTAGTTGATGTATATGTGATTGATTTTTGTATGTGTATTGTGAAATGGTTGTGACATGTTGATTGGAGTTTGGATGATTGATTTGTGATGTGAATTTTATGGGTGTTTGGTGTGGTTGTTTATATGGAGCGGTTGTGAGAACCAGCTACATAGACTATGGGGATCGCTCTTCATGGTCTCATCATGGAAGAGACAGTGCACGTGGTTATGACTTGAGTATGAGGGTGATCTGCTGCGGAAGGGCTCGTGGTGTCTAAGGTGTGCCCTAGACACGGCGGCGTGCTATTTGATGACATCGCGAGTTGAGGACGGTGTGCTTCTCGATGGCACCAGGGTGCGTTACTTGATGGCACCAGATATGTGTGATAATTGTATTTCGATGCACTTGGTATTGATTATGTATATATGACTGACCGTGTTTTGGAATTGTGTTTTGTAACTCTACCGTGATTCATACGATATTTACGAGGTGGTGAGTATGTAGTTGTCTAGTAGGTATCAACTTGATGAGATGGTGATTGTGACTTGGGCTTGACGTTGGGATTGGACGAGTAACGATCTTGTAGGAGTTATTGATGAGTTGTACTCTATTAATTTTTTTGTATTCGAATTGACCTTGAGTTTGTACTTGGACTTTTATTAAGTTAATGTAAGTTAAAGTTTTTCTTGGATTCTTGTCATGATACACCTTACCCTCGGGAAATCGGGGCGTAGAACCCTCCCATGCTCCGAAGGCCTTACTTCAAGGCTTTGGGCGTAGCGGGGTGTTACAATAACAGTCGAGTAAAGTTCTCTTCTAGCTAATTTAACATGCAAGAATTATATAAACTGACGAGCTTATTTTCGGGGTCGTTAATTCCGGAAACTAGCTATGCCAAATAACAATTTATAAAACCAAATCTAGACTCAAACTATCCTAAGTAAAGGGTAGTAAGGGTAAGACAAGGATCGAACCCAAGAGAAGGCGGTGAATGCTAATAATCTAATCTAGACTCTTGCTAAAAACCGATTAAACAAATTAATAAATCTAACCACAAATTAAACACTAATTGAAACAAAGACTAGAATTACTTACAAACTATGATATTCACAATGGTAAACATGTAGATAACAAATAGGGAGAAAGTTTTTCATGAGAAAAGATTATCAATCCTAGAATCACCAATAACAACTAAATAATCAAAGATTCAAATAAGGAAAAACAACTTAGTGCAATTATCCCAAGTTCCCCCACAATTAACAAAGTAAAGATCCCTCCTTTCCTCCCTTCTCTATTTATCTATTGCAAACTTCAAAGAATTAGCCACCATGAATTAAACCATCCATAAATGACCCAATACAACTAAACCCATACTTATTAAACCATAAGCATAAATAAAGATGCAAGCTTTAAGCACAAAACCAAAGAAGCATGCTAGATTCATGAACTAAAACATTAAACCATGTTCTAAATACATAATAACCCAAATTCCACTCAAAAGATTCTAACTTTTAAACCAAAGTTACAATCTTTCAAGTTGCATCAACAAATATCAAGACAAATCAACCAAATTCATCAAGACAATGCAATTTAATCAAACAAACAATTACTAAGATGGTTGGTCTTAACAACAATTCATTCAATAATGAAAATCAAACAAAGGAAGATGAAATTAAATAGAGAAGGAATGTTTAAAAAGTCTTACAATGCTAAAAAGGGAGGAACTTGTTCAAATTACACTAAGCAAAAGGAGATTACCTACCCATAGTCTTCATAATACAACAAATTTCTAAGGAAAAACCCATTACAAAAGCCAAACTTGAAGAACAAAAAGAGAGAAATGCTAAGGAAAATATGATGTTGTATGGTGAATGCTTCATCCCCTTGTCTCTCTTCAGAAATCTTCTTTTATACCCTTGGTCCGCAAACCTAGGGGCCTTGAAATATGGGCTTCCAAAAGACAAGACGAGAAAATGAGAAAAAAACCGTGCTGAGAGATGACGCAGGCTGCGTCCTACGACGCAGGCTGCGTCGAACGCTGCCAGATTTTCTTCTTTGCTTTCCTTCTTGACTTTCGTTGACCCCATGGATATTGACCCCGCCTTGACTTCCATTGACCAATTTGGCTTTGTCTTCAAACCTTGGTGATTCATTGTTAGCCCACTTCAAGTTCCGGGTTTTTGGGTTTGACTTTTATTGACTTTCGGGATTTGACTCTTAAATTTGACTTAAAATACTAAATACTAACACTATTACAAAAACTAAAATTAACATAAAACAAAGCTAATGACCCGTAAAAAGTAGAACGAAAGACTCTAAAAGTTACTACTAGACACGACATTATTTGACGTTGTCATAAACCTAAACTCTGTTACACTCAACAACCAATTTTTTCACCAAATATAACCTAAACAATACCACATACTTGTCTTCTACTCCCTTTGTCCCAGTAAGTTATTTACACTTGTTTTATTTTATGAGGGGATAATAAAACAAGTGTAAACTATTGACTGAGACGGAGGGAATAACAATTTTTTACATACATGCATCATAGAAAAGTAATCGAAGATTAAAAGCATAAGCTTTGAATATTGGGGAAAAAATTATCAGCATTATTAAGCAACATAAAATAAATAGAAGTGGAAAAATAAAACGGAAAATTAACGCGGTATCCCCGCCGTTTCACACTTTGCACGAAATACGATTTCTATTTATGAGCTCATAAAGTGACGATTTTTTTAAGGAAATCGACTATCTTTCCAAGAACTACGGCTTGAAAAAAAATGTCATATTTGGATCATGTGGCTAGGAGTTTTTGTATGTCAAAGCTTTTTTACAAATAAATTTTGAGTGACTATATCTCTTGGTCACGAGTTCTAAACTCGACAATTTTTTTTTTTCAAATTATAATTCTTGGAGTGATGTTTGATTTTTTTTTTAAAATCGCCACTTTATGAACTCGTAAATACAAGCTATGGCCTCTTAAATTTTTACGGATAAAATAATATGGGTATTTCGCGCAAAATGTGAAACATTAGGAGTACCGCGTGAATTTCCGAAAATAAAATCTGGTTATAATAAGGACTACAAAGTTAGAGGAGCGGCCACTCCTTGAAAAATTAGCAGTTTAGAATATTTTGTCAAGTTTTTAAATTTTCGAAGACTTATTATATCAAATTATCTATTGTTAGGCCTTATGATATTCGAATACAATTTTGTCTTTCTTATTTCAAGTCATAGTTTTGCCTTAAGCTCAAACAATTGAATAATTTAAGCCACTAAAAATGTATCATGTACAATATTTTTCTTGGGAAACGAATTTAATTAATCTCGATGAAAAGTATTATAAAATATAAATAAGCTTATGTTGCAAAAAAAAAGATAAAGAAAAAAAAGCTATTGTTAATTTGTTATAGATCAGACGTAGTAATTCGTGCAAGGGTTAGATGAGAATGTCAATTGCATTGTTTAATGATCGCGTTGAAAATAATCCCAGTAAAACATTGTCTGTAAAGCAAATTATAAGCTTGGCGTTAGAATGCAGCGTTAGAATGCAAACTTATGTCCGATAACAACCACTGTAAAACGATAATATATTAATCAGTAGTGTCCTACAACTTTAATAGTACAAGACTTTTGGAAATGAGGTCGAAAATAAATAGCGAGGGTTTGACCTAAAATGGACAATATCTTACGATTATGGACAATGGCCGTCGATTTATCAGAGACCAACAAAAGGGTATCAACGCTTCCGCACATCAAGTGGTATCATAGACCAATGTTAAACTTGGGCCTAAGCCCCACAACGTACAAATGGTGGAGCTTGGAGAGTATAACATATAACATTCGCAGGTCACAAACGCGTGGGCTCAATTCGACAGACTTTTTGTGAATCTTGAGTCCATGGAGGATACGCTGGTGAAGCATGGAGTCAAAACTTGAAGGTGGCGTACACTGTAAGGTATGGAACTCCTAGCTTGGGGTAGAGCCTTGAGCAATCCCGGTGCATGGCAAAATGGATGAAAGGCGCCATAGGTCTTTTAGGACACTAAAGACTATTTGTGTACTATAACTATTAACTACTAATCAAGTGGACCCTTATCAGAGTGGGTGCCCTAGGTTTGATTGGTCATTGTCAGGCTAGATGCCCTAAGACCATTGTTTTCTAGACTTCTAAGGTGGCATACGTGGTCCATGGTATATTAGATGCAAAGGAGATTGATATGAATGTGTAACACAACATCAAGTGAGACACATGAACATGTATGATCAGAAGCATGTGAGAGAACACTTGACCAGAAGTTGATATGTGGTGCATACATGACTAGGTAGCATGGTGTGTCAGTTAATATAAGGTTATTAAGACTCGGTGATACTTGGGGTGCCTATAAATTGGTGGGGCGACATGGTGTGGGGAGTTCTCCATAGAGGTTAAGGTCCGACTTACGATGATGGCCCCTCATCGATAGTGTTCTACAACCCTAATAGTACAAGGCCTTTTGGGAAGGAGTCAAGAGTAAATCCGTGAGGGCTTGATTAAAAGCGGAGAATATCGTATTATTATGGACAATGATGAACACCGATGCAGTAGAGGTTCAGATATCCTAGAAAAAGGAACATTTCCTCCCCCCAACCATTTTATCTCGACGATAAATTCGTTCCTGGGCCTTGTACACACCTCCCCTCAACTTTCCCCCCGGCAAACCTCTTAAAATAACAGTCATCTCAAGATAGGCAAAAATACACGTCTCCGTCCAGAAATTATTGATTGAATCATAGTAAATTTGATAAGCTCTAAATGATGTATTTTATGGCATTCCCTTTTCCAGAATGTATCCTAATTTTTGGCCCGAACTTGATGTCTCTTTCTAGTCCCGCCCGATTCCAACAATGCATTTCTCCGACTGCGAAAGCAAAACTTTGACGTACGAGATATTGTAGCAGTTAATAATGTGATTGTTACTTTACTAGTTTAGAACCCGTGCAATAAATGCACGGTATATATAATTTTTTTATTTTTGATAAGATATTTAAATAATAGTGGTATCTCATTAATTGTTCATTTTTCTAGTTATTGTATTTTTTTTCAAGGAAATAAAAAATTAAAACTGAAAATTAATCCAATAAAAGTAGAGTAATTTGTAAAATGTATTTTTTTTTGTTCAAAAAGTGTTTTTTTTTTATATTTCAATTTATAAATTCTCTAAATTTTTATTTGTCATCAAAGTAACAAAAAAGATTTATAATTTTGGTTTTACGTAGTATGAGTGAAGTCTTTATATAATAATAGCATCACTAAAGAATTAAGCAGTTTATATTATTTGTATTTTAAATATAAGAATATAGTTTAAAGTTTAGTGAAAATTATATAATTTGATGAAAAAAATAATGTTAATAAAATGATTAATTTTAATGAATAGATAATCCTATAATGAAATACATTATAATTATTAATTTTAATATAATTAAATTATCAATAGTTTCCTCATTTAAAAAGATGCTTTTTGGAGGAAAAATTTGTGAGCTCTCTTATTCTTTTAGTAGTAGGGAGATAAGGCTTTGACCAACAAGAGGGTATTAATGCTTTCGCACATCACTTACTATGTAATTCAATATCACTTTATACAAGTCAACTTTTCCCTACTTTGATCAATAAAATGTTAGGATATTTGCTTTAATTGATAAGTTAGTTATTTCCAACTTTTAAGTGACATTTTCTCATTATAACGCATATATAATTTGTACTACATGTTGAATTGTGAACAATATCTTAGTTAAATGAAGTGAGATATAGAGCATAAACAGCCGAACACAAATTGAAAGACAAAGAAAAAAGAAAGGTTTACAAACATATACGATGGTCCAAAAATTCACTTTTTGTTGAAATGTTTATTTGGTAAATATTACAAATTAAAGTTAAGAGTCAACATGTTACAAAAATGAATGTATTTTCACTATCTCAAGTAATTGTTTGTCTATAATTAAAATACTTTTCATAAAGAAAGAAAAATCAAACAAATAGCTGATATTTTGTTTTAACTTTAATTTGTTTAATAAAGAAAGTCAATTGCAATTACATCGTACATTATATAGTATTGAGTAAATGTTTTTTTTTATCTAATTATATTTTGTAACGAGTAAGGATCATTCTTATAAAGAAATATAAATTCATTACTTGTTCAGTGATCCGATAATTGTAAATTTATTTGAGAATGAAAAAGTCAATGAGTGATATTTTGATATACGGAGTATAATATAGTAACTTTTTGTGAGAAGAGATGGACAAAAATGATATATTTGACGATTATTAAGAGTTAAGACTATTATAGTCACTCATTTATTCTCCTATCAAGTCTTTTTCCCTTAATTCACAAGTACTATTGAATCTGTCACTTGTGGAGTTGTGGCTCACATTCTTCCTCATAAGGATAATGTATTTCTCTAAGAGAAGGAGTTTTGGATAATGAATAATGAGTAGGTCTTGCTTAAGACGGGTCGGATCTTACAACGGGTATTTTGTGAGAGGAAATGGGGTAGAGGGGACAAGGTGGGCTCCCCCCCATGTGCTCTCCACTCACCCTTGATGGGTATTTTGTGAGAGAATATGGTATCCGTCTTAAGCTTAAGACGGATACCTCGA
Source organism: Heliosperma pusillum (assembly GCA_022085475.1). NCBI lineage: Eukaryota > Viridiplantae > Streptophyta > Magnoliopsida > Caryophyllales > Caryophyllaceae > Heliosperma > Heliosperma pusillum. Next base: position 43,230 of record JAIUZE010001820.1, on the reverse strand, counting down.
TCTGAAATAAGAATTTGTGATGAATAATAGTATGTCGTTTTCAAAAAGTGTTCCGAGTATTTTAAGTGAACTTAGACAATTCACAAATTCTTATTTAAGACGGATACCATATTCTCTCACAAAATACCCATCAAGGGTGAGTGGAGAGCACATGGGGGGAGCCCACCTTGTCCCCTCTACCCATTTCCTCTCACAAAATACCCGTTGTAAGATCCGACCCGTCTTAAGCAAAACCTACTCTAGACAATTATATTAATACAAGTTTATGCTAGTCCAAAACTGTGTACCACCATCTAATGTCATCATATCCATCTTCGGCTTGTGGCTTTATGCCTTTATAAGTGGTTTTATTAGCTTGATTAAACCATGATTTAAAGACGGAGATAAAGTTAAAATGATATCAACACGAAATTTATTAACTCCCAATAGAACACTGTATTAAGGGGCCAAATAACGCAACTATCAAAATGATTAATATTACTTATAATTGTGAGACAGAGAATAGTAATGTATTCTTAAACTGACCTTGGATTTGAATGACATTAAAGAAAATGATAGTGGCGTTATCATTTGCCTATATTAAGAGAAGTTAAATATTAGCTAGTGTAATGGGAAAAGTTAATCATAAGTCAAAACATGAGTTGAAATTTTGACAGCTATGGTCTATGGAGTATCTAACATTTTATACGAAGTTGCGGCTCTCTTTAGACACAAAAGAAATAATAAAAATAATAGGTAAACATGATTGAAAATTAAGAGGAAGACAAAATTTTCGATTCACGAAAGTCAAACTAATGATATTATCATTATCCTAACTTTATTGTTAATTTTTTTATGACAATTGTTATAGATAAGAACTAACTTATTTTTCAAGCTACTGCTACCTGAGTATACGTAATAGCCTGCAAAGTACGCATGCTAGGTAAGCCACTCGAGGGTGACAGACTCAAAATCTAGAAGGCATATCCTTAAACCATATACTGTATATTCCACAAGACTGCTCTTGAGCCTTGAACCTGATACCATTTAAAATTTCACCCAAATTTTAACTACTAGACTACACCATTGCGGGTAATGATGAAAATAAATTTAATATACTCTTATTTGCATATATAAGACAAATCTTTTATTAGTTTGCTACACATAAGATTTTGTCTCATTCCCATGACACAACTCATGGTTAAGGAATACCTCATGTTTACGGAATGAGGTATACATTCACGGATTCACCACACCAAGCTCACTTGGTTTGCCCTAAATATTGCGTGAGTACAAAGTACAAACAATCACAGATTCACAGCCACTTTAAATTAGAATTAAATAAAAGAATGATTGCGAGATATATAATATAAAATCGTTTTAAATTAGAGCTATCGATTTACAATAATCAATATATCTATCTATATTATTAAAGGAAGCTTTTTTCGAGCGATTACAGAGTCTCCAATTTTTCGAAAACACTTCAGCATTCCAAAATATACCAAATACTCATATAAATATATTCATGTATTTCCATTGTAAGCAAAATTAGCATATAAAAAATTGGATAAAATTAATGTACAGAAACCTAAACAAACACTATTACGTTAATATGTTTATATATATACATGTAATCATTCAAAAACTAATAATCACCACTTCATGTTATATTGTTTTTATTTATGTTTCTTACTTTAGTTGTGTTTATTTATTTGAATCTTGCGGTTTATATTGTGTTTAGAGCGATTACAGAGTCTCCAATTTTTCGAAAACACTTCAGCATTCCAAAATATACCAAATACTCATATAAATATATTCATGTATTTCCATTGTAAGCAAAATTAGCATATAAAAAATTGGATAAAATTAATGTACAGAAACCTAAACAAACACTATTACGTTAATATGTTTATATATATACATGTAATCATTCAAAAACTAATAATCACCACTTCATGTTATATTGTTTTTATTTATGTTTCTTACTTTAGTTGTGTTTATTTATTTGAATCTTGCGGTTTATATTGTGTTTAAATCTTATTGTACCATTAGTCTACAATTACGTTGTTTTTGCTTTGAATCAAATTATTCACTAATAATTTTCTGACGAGTCTTATCTATTTTATGTGTAGGTTAATATTACCGTGTATGATTCTGATGAAGATACAACGATCAATAAATTATTCGGTAAGGTCGCTTTTGAATTTTAACATAGAGTAGCATAAATGTTTCATTTTCGGATTTATTGTGTACAATGTATGTAGATAACTTTATTTTCTATGGAATTTCAATACATCTCAACTAACTTGGAATTAAGGTTGCATTAGTTTGTTGATTTAGCTTTTTTCGAGTGATTACAGAGTCTCCAAATTATGCGAATGACTTTGGATATCCAACTGTTGCAAAATACATATATTTTTTAATAATGCTATAAGATATATCATCATTAATATAATTCTATTTGTATTAGCATGTACGAATAAGAATTTGATGGCTACACATGTCTGCCATATAACAGTATTATTATTTTAGTTAACTAATAGTAATAAAAAGAGCTTTGTATGATCTCAAATATGTGTTTAGCATGACATAAAAGAATTTATATCTTAGTTGTAAAGAAGTCGAATCACTCATTTACTTTTATCTTATAATTGTATAATATATCTCTTAGCTTTTTATGGTTTTCTATTTCTATATACTAGATGAACTCTTCATTCATGATATTAATGTGTATATATAATATGTATAATGTATATTACAATTAATTTTTATGCTAATTACTAATAATGTGTTTTATTATTAGTTATTAATTTATATTATATCGTGAATATACTAATAACTATAAATAGTAGAATTGCCTTATACCGAACAATTAGCAAAATGTGCGGTGATCAACCCAAAATATTTTGAGTTTCTTACACATTGTCTTAAGAGAGCTTAATTCTTAGGTACTTTGAATCATTTTTCGAGTCATAATATAGATCAAATATAAGTTGAGTCCCGACAAGGTTGGTAACATATGTTTAAAATACAATAAGTTGAATCAATATATCAATATTATTTTTTAAAAAATTACGGAGTATATTTTATTATAGTCTTAAAACTTCAAAAGTTTATTTTTATAAGTTAACTGTTATAGGAAAATTACGAAAATGACATTAACGTAGTCTCGTGCATCGCACGGGCATGAAATCTAGATTTCAAAAGTTTATTTTTATAAGTTAACTGTTATATAAAAGAGGCTTTTTTCAGGCAACGAGAGAGTCTCCAACTATTTCAAAACACTATTTTATTTTTTATTGATAAAACTACCTTACACATAATTTTATTAGGCTAATTAAATATTAAATAAAATATATTATTATATAAAGATTGAATTTTAATATTATCAACTTTTCAACATCATATTCATACATATACTTTCCAAGTTATGGTTAAACTCTTAAATTTTGATTATAATTTTTAAATTAATTATTTTCCTAATAATATTATCAACTTTTCAACTTTTTAGAAACTCTTTAAATAAAAGTTAAATTCATAACTATTATTTGTCCCACATTGGAACATAATGTAGATGTGCTAAAAATATTACATATAAATAATAGAATTTTCCCACATTGGAAAAATAATAAAGTGGGTAATGCTATGATTATAAATAGGAGTTATCCTTAAACCTTATGTATCAACCAAAAATTTTGAATCTCTTAGAGATCTCTTAAAAGTTTATTGTAGATGTGATGAATATACTATGTATAAATAGTAAAATTGTCCCACATCATAAAATTAACATAAGGTTAGTGATCCTATGATTAAATATAGGAATCATTCTTGGACCTTATATAACAAACTAAAATCTTTCAAATCTCTTAAGTATTGTCTTAGAGATCTCTTAAAAGTTTGTCTATTATTATCTTCACAATTGTTAAATTTACATCATCAAAAATTAATTTTAAAAGGTATTATTAAAAAAATTGAAGTATTGTAAAAAAAAATATGAAGATAATATTAATTAGATTCGTGGTGGAAAAAAACCCTGAAAAGTATAGAAACTCATATTATTTGAACATACTTGGTGTAATTTTTAGTATATTATTTGTCATACATTGAAAAATAATGTAGTTGTGGTGAATATATTACCTATATATAAATAGTAGAATTATCTCACATCAGAAAATCATCATAAGGTGGGTGATCTTATGATTGCAAATAGGAATCATATTTGGAACTAAAGTTTCAACCCAAATTTTTTTGAGCCTCTTACATATTGTTTTACACAACTCTTAAAATTTGTATTATAATTTTCACTATAGTGAATTTTACATCATTAAAAATTAATTTAGAAAAGTATCATAAATAATAATTTTGATGGTAAACTATTTAATGTGTTATTTGTTCCATATTGAAAAAAACAATGTAGGTATCGTGACTTGTGAATTTATACTACGTATAAATACCAAAATTTGTACCACATTAAAAAATTATCATAAAGTGGAGTGATCATAAATATGATCATCGCACGAGCTTTTAAACTACTTTTTTATATTGTTATGTTAATAAATGACTTTAAAAATTTAATAAATGACATTTAAAATATATTTTTATTATTCTAATATTAATATAACAGTTAAAAATAAATATTATATGAAAAAAGATGGTGTAATACTTAGTTTGTTATTAGTCTCACATCGAAGAATAATGTATATGTGGTGAATATATTACTTATAAATTGGAAATTGTCCCACATTGAAAAATTATTATAACATAGGGTGATCCTATGATTATAAATATGAGTCATACTTGAATTTAGGTATAAACCTACAATTTTTTAAGTCTCTTATTATTGTTTTGGAGAGCTCTTAACAAAATGGAATTATAATAGTCACAATAGTTAAATTTACATTATTAAAAATTAATTTAGAAAATTATCATAAATAATAATTTTGATGATAAACTACTTAATGTGTTATTAGTCTCACATTGAAAAATAATGTATTTTTAGAAAATATATATACTAATCATGATTATAAATAGGAGTGATTTAGTCTCTTAAGTATTGGTTTAATGAACCTTTAAAATTTTGTATTATTAAAACAATAGTAAAATTTACATAATCAAACTTAATTTAGAAAATTTAGGAAAATATCCTATATAAGTAATAATTTTGATAGTGTACTACTTAACAAGTTATTTGTCCCACATTGAAATATAATACAAGTGTGTTAAATATATTACGTATAAATAGTATATTGTCCTATATCAGAAAAATATCATAAGCTAGGGTGATCCTATAATTATAAATAAGATTCATCCTTGGAACTTAGATATCAACCCATAATCTTTTGAGTCTCTTAAATACTATCTTACAGAGCTGTTAAAAATTTGTATCCACATTAGTGAAACTTACATCATCAAAAATTAATTTAGGAAAATATCATTAAAAAATAAAGTGAAAAATATTTTATTTATCTCAATATACATTTCCTATATTATATTCAAGTGGTGTTTATAATTTGTATATAAAATTTTTTACATTCAATTCACAAAAACTATAGTGAAAATGAGTCATCTTTCAACTTAGATATTCACCCAAAATCTTTTGAATCTTTCAACTATTATCTTTCAGAGATTTTAAAAGTTTGTATTATTCTTTCTACCTTAATGAAATTTACATCATCAAAATTAATTCAGGAAAGTACCATATGAAATAATTTTAATGGTAACTACCAAATTTATTATTTGTCTCACATTGAAAAGTAATGTAAGTGTGGTGAATATAATATGTATAAATTAGAAGAATTGTCCCACATCAGAGAAATAATATCATAAGCTGGGATGATCACACGATTATAAATAACAGTCGTCCTTGAAACTTAGAGATGAACCCAAAGTCATTTAAGTCTCTCAAAAACTCCATTGGTCCCGGTCATTTATTTGTTTGCCTTTTTTTTAGGAGTATTTTAATCAAAGGCAAACAAATGATTAAGACGGAGAGAGTATTATTTTAGAGAGCTCTTAAAATTTTGTATTAGTTATGAAAATAATATAATTAGATTTGTGGTAAAAAAAAATGCTATCATTACAGTATAGAATTTCATATTATTTGCATATACTTTGTGTAATTCTTAGTATGTTATATATCTCACATTGAAAAACAATATATGTGTGGCGAAAATACTAATAACTATAAATAGTAGAATTATTGCTTCATATCGAACAATTAGCATAAGGTGAGGTGATCAACCCAAAATCTTTTGAGTTTCTAAAACACTGTCTTAAAGAGCTTAATTCTTAGGTACTTTGAATCATTTTTCGAGTCATAATATAGATCAAATATAACTTGAGTCCCGATAAGGTTGGTAACATATGTTTAAAATAGAATAAGTTGAATCAATATATCAATATTATTTTTAAAAAAATTACGGAGTATATTTTATTATAATCTTAAAACTTCAAAAATTTATTTTTATAAGTTAACTGTTATAGGAAAATTACGAAAATGACATTAACGTAAACCCGTGCATCGCACGGGCATGAAATCTAGTTTATTCTAAAACCGTCTTTTTTTAAAAGACGCTTTTGAACAATTAATTGAGCACATTATCCTTTACTTGAAATGAGAGACGACCTGACGACAATAACGAATGCTCAACGGTGTAACCCCATCACTCCACTCACCAATCACCATCCCTATTCCCTCCAATTTAATCTTCCCCCCAAATTAATTAAATCAATTTGATTTTATAAGCACCACATAAACCCTAGAATTTTTTCTCCCAATTTCTCATCCTCACATACATATATTCATACCCTAAATATTCGATCATTAATTCGTCTTCACTAGCTTCAAAATCCCCATAAAAATGGCGAAAATTGTGACACCATTGTTGACGATATCACCATTGGAATTATGGAGGGATAACAATGGCGGAGGTTGGTTTACAATAGCAGCAATCTCTTTCATCTTCATATACCATTTACTATTCAACTTTCTATTACCTTTTTTTCGATCTTCTATTGCTAGATTTAACCCTAATTCTTCATCAATTTCACCTCTTTCTATCTCTTCTAATGATCATGTTGATGATAATTCTCTCTCCTCTTTCAGGTATCTTCTGCTGGAATTGCTTTGATTTTGTTTTTTGATTCAATTTATTGTGTTTTGCTTGTTATGGTGATTAATTTCTTAAGTTATTGGAAAATTGATGTTATTTGATGGTTTGCAAAAGTTGCAAAGATGTGTTCTTTTATAATTAACGAGACGATTTTCATCATGGGTTATTCGGAAACAGTCTCTGAGTATTGTTATCATATTGGTAAGGGTAAGGGTAAGGGTACGTACATCCGACCCCTATTACCTCGTATTTGCGGGAGCTCTTGAGACACTAGGTATTGTTGATGTTGTAGTAGTAGGAAGGTTAGCTTTGAAGAACTGTGGTCCCACAGAAGAGTAAATGCAGTTTTAAGAACAATTTTTTTTCTGTATCAAAGGTCATTATCTGGTTTGTTTTACCAGTAAGTAGCCGGGATGGCGGTTTAATGGGTGTGAATGAATACTGCTTGAGTGGATTTGTGAAGCCGGTGATGTACAGTTAGTCTGTTTTATCAAACAGGTGAAATGGAAAGTTTTGTCGATTTGGAAGTCTTTCCATTGAGAAGTTAATTAAATCTGTTGAGAGACGTTATGTGAGAATTATGGTTTGTTTAGAAGCTTTTCAGTTAATGCGTATTAAGCTTTGACAATAGTTAGCTTTGTGTTTTGTATGTCTATAACAATAATTAGCTTTGACCGATGTCATGTTCTTAAGATGGACGGTTAAGGGCTTAGTGAAATTTGTTATACTCTATGTGCTCATTTGTTTGGTAGATTTTCAGTTACTTAAGATTGGCGGTTAATGGCTTCTTATGCAGAACTTCAGAACTTGTATCCAATGGTGATTTGCGATATTTGATTGACAATTTGGATGAGAAAGTGAGCGAGACTGAGACATGGGATAATGTAATTGAGAAAAGCAATGGTTCTGTATTCTACAAAGCTAAATGCTGCAGACCTAAGGTGAATCTTTCGTATAATTACTGAGATGAATGCGAAAATACTTTAATTTAGGCCTTTGTGTAGTTAAAATCTAGATTATTCTCCTACTCAATTTCTTTGGACATGCACGTCATTTTGTTCTTTAATTTATTCGCCTTCAGTAAACAAAGTGGCTGACTTGATTAGTTGCTTTATACTTTCTGTTTTTTTTTTTTGGATTTGGGCCCCTTAACTAGCTAAATAAAACCCCCTTCATATAGGGTTCTTCTGTTGTATTTTCTTGATGGGAGTATACTGATAACAGGATATGCTAATCGTATAATTTGTATAAGTTGATTAGTCCGCTTTTCTAAAGGCCATATCATATCTACAAATGATGTCAAAGTTGATGGAAAACAATTTGTAAAAATCAAAACAATCTTCCATAATGATCGTAAAACAAAGATAACTAGATGCTTCTGCCAAGTGTGAAATGGAAGGTAAATTTTGCATCTGTCGAATTGGATAGGATTTGACAGGCAGCCTAGGGCATGGTATTCTGAAACTTACTGGCTGTGTTCTGCAGAGGCCTGCGACAGAGTTTGTTTACTTGTTCCTCTTTGAGGATATTTTGGCTGCCAAGAATATTCTTCCTCATGTTCTTTATTTTAACCTATATGGCGTCTATGTGTTTGCTTGCCTTTCACCAATACTCATGTTTACGCCTAGTCGCCAATGGAACTTCATTTTAGAATGAAATCTTTCTTTAGAGGATCTATGATCTGTGTGACCATTTCATTTGTATTCCACCTTTCAGACCTTTTGTATTCCTTGTATTTTTTGTTAGAATGAATTCTTTGGCTTTGCATATTTATGATATTATATTGACAATTGTCTCTTTGTTATTTTTTGTAGGATGGTCCACTTAAATACTTGAGTTTGACGGTGTTTGAGAATTGCTCTCCTGAAATTTTGAGAGATTTCTACATGGATTGTGAGTATAGAAAGCAGTGGGACAAGACAGTTATTGCCCACGATCAATTGCAGATTGACAAAAAATCCGGTGTTGAGGTTGGTCGGACTATAAAAAAGTTTCCTCTTTTAACGCCTAGAGAATATGTTCTGGCATGGAAAATCTGGGAGGGCATCAATAAGACATTCTACTGCTTCACAAAGGTGAGCACTAACCATTTCTTCATATTAGAATGATGATATGGCTTTTCAACAGCGCTGTCAAACAGTCTAACAACATGGCTACACTTTCTGTTAAATACTTTTTCACACACTTCTTTTTATGTTATTTTACGTTTTTTGTTACTCTCATCCTAAGCTATAATTGTCCTTAGTCCTGATGTACCTATACAAAATGTAGCTAATCCACCTACGATGCATTTGATACGTGTTCTAAAAAAGTGATTGTTCCTTTTGCACGTTGTTAACACTTATTTGTTAGTAATTATTTATCAAATATACTCTCTTTTGAGGACTGCTTCAACACTATTGGTGGTACGTGCTGTTAATGATCTTGCCTACCAAAATTAATTTGGGTTTTGACTATTTGCTATGAGGCTACGAGCTTATTGAGATTTTACTGTGCTATTGTATCCTAACAGTTACCCAGTTACTCTCTACGACTCTACTGAGATACTGTGTTACCCGACTCTCCGACACGGTGTCGTATCTGTGTCGGACACGGCTATTTTGGGTCAATTTTCTTATTTTGTGGTCTAAATTGAAGTGTCGAAGTGCCGTGTTGTGTCGGACACCGACCGTGTCTGATACGCGACACAACGGTTAAGTGAAGTGTCGGAGTAACATAGACCTGAGATATGCTGCCTAATGCCTATGTTATGTGGCTATGTCCCTGAATTAGGAATGTGAGCACCCTTTGGCACCAAGACAAAGAAAGTATGTACGTGCTGCAATCTTCAGATCTGGATGGAGGATTAGGCAAGGCAAGTGCACTCCTAAAGTTTTGTTTATCTTTGCTATCAGTAAGATGTGGTTGTGGTTTCTCTGCATATATTTAGAGGAATTAATGCTCAAAGATACATTGATTTTGACTCTAAAACAAATGGGGACTATACATTTGGGGGGTTGGAGCTCGTAAAACAAAAAATGCAATTTTCTGTATGGATATGAATATATTATTGATGATTGAGGTTTTCTCTAATTCCGTCCTATTTTATCAATCTTTATAGTCATATAGTAATGAACATTTCTTTTGTTTTAAGGACCAAGAACTGCCTTAAGGCCCTTAATTACATTGGCCAACATAGATTTAACAGGCGACAAGATGGGGAAGTTAACTTTTGAGGTCAAAGTCACAAGATACCAGTCAGGCCACTTTACCCCGGGTTAATTCTTGTGATAATTATGCATGCATTTTTAGCTTACAAACTGCAGCGGAGCCTTTTAGCTAGGAATGAAGTCTAATGCAAATATATATATTACTTTTTTCTTCTCTATGAATAACCATTCTTCTGGTTGATATTAATTTGTAATTATTTCGTTATACTTGTGAATGCCTGTTGCCATTTCTAAATAGACAAAATGGTGCAGTACCTGGAAGAAATGCCTGTGAAATCAAAATGGTCCACCAAGAAGATGCTGGTTTGAATGTAGAAATGGCAAAGTTGGCGTTTGCAAAAGGCATATGGAATTACGTGTGTAAGATGGATGATGCGCTGCGCAAGTATGCCTTATCCAATCACCGACTGTCAACTTCAGCCATCACTGCTGTCTCTTTTATGCAGAAGGTTAATCTCAACTGTCATCTCCTATATGCTAAAAGAATAAGAAAAACTCCAATTTTTTCCGCCAAAAACACATCTCCTTTTTTATATTCTCCTATCTATTTTCCTAATTGACACAATACCCTATTTAAGATTTGTCTCTAAATTTTGTGATAAGATTTTCGTTCTTTGTAAGATAAATCGTTGCTAAAAGATATACCATTATAAAAAAAAGTACTCCATATAATGGTACCATTATAAATTATCATTTAATGTTGTATAAAAAACATTTTCATTAAAATACACACATTTCATGTCATTACTTAAATCTCTTGATTAGTTTTGTTATCTTATATTTTTTCTAAATCAAAATACAATTATGAGAAACGTTAAAAAATACAATTTTGTCAATTTACAATCTATAAATATAATAATATACCAATAGGTACCAATAGGTAAAACTCTATAATCACCGTGGTCCATACTAGTTATCTCAACAAGCAGAATGGCAGATTTCAGCTTTCTAATATTTTTTTCGTTTCGTTTTTTATACTTTGATTCTCCGTGGTCGGCCTTTTTCCTACCTTTTGGTCATTTAGTTTCGGGAAGCTGGAGTGGAAAACGTTATACTCGTTGGTAGATGTGAGAAGCTGCCTGCTACCCAAGGAACTCCAACAAAATTTTCAACTGTATGTGCACCTAGTTTGGCAGTGTTAATTAGACCTGTCAAAGAGGTCATTCTAATAGGGTACGGATTCGGCTACTTCGGGTCTTTTATGCATTTGTACTACCGCCAATTTGGGTCTGGCCGTCGGGGTCGGTTTCTAGTGTACGAGTATCTACTTAGTTTGATTGAGGCCATTTTTGCGTTTGTGGGTACAGTTTAAGCAATCGGGTCTTATTCGGGCTGTATGTATTCAGTCTTTTTTGCTTTTCAGTGCAACTTTAAATTAGTTATTGCGGGTCATTTTCCGATAGGGTGGTTTTGGATCGGATAGCGGGGAATGAGCCAAAATAGAGGCGAAACAAAGTTTGAGTCTGGAACGGGTTGGGACGAGTCAATTTGCGTCTCGCGTCTAATTAGGTTGTTTAGTTCAGGTTATTTCGAATTCCAAATAAAGTTAGTTTTTGATTGTATTAAGAAGACTTGATCATGTTAGTATTTACTCATTTGGTGGTTTCCTTTATGTGTAGGTCCCACCAGAGCTAGATACCATAAGCGGAGCAGGGTTATTGGATGTAACTAGTTCAAGCAGCAAGGCCATCTCTGTAGAACCACAAGGGGGTGGAGCCAAATTGCAGAAGGTGTGCAGGAAGCCTACAAAGAAAATGGTTGCCAATGGGTTACTTCTTCTAGGAAGCCTCATCTGTCTATCTCACGGCAATACTAGCCTGGGTGCAAAAGTTGCGGTTTCATTCGTCTTGAAGAAATTATGTAAACGAGGCCAGTCATCTAGTCAGAACCAGCCAAGGTAACATGCAATTTTATATAATGCAATATATTTGTTCGCTCTTTGGAGTGTTCTATGAAATAAGCCACCACAATTCTTCTATATATAACTGGGGAGAAATCGGAGAAAGAATAAGAGAGTTTTTTTTAAAGTTATTCTTTTTATATACGATTATATAATTGGTTTACTTATTATTTTATTTTCACCATTATAATTATTATTGTTATTGTTATTTACTTACACGTTTTTTCAACTCTTTTTACTTAAATCTCCGTATATTGTGGAGCGCTACTGGGCGCCCTAGATGGTTTCAAATGACGATTCTTGTCAACCGACCCGAAATCATGGTCTAAGGCTCTGATGTTTTTGTTATTGAAGAAAGCTCGAAACGCCATTTCCTTCTAGGAAATTGGTCTTATAATAGCCTGCATTTTTTTGACGTGAATGGTCGCACTAAGGGCAATTTTGATGGTGATCTTTTTTTTTGCAGGTTATGAATATCCTCTCAGTAACTCTACAAATTAGCCGTTTTCTATAGCCTGTCTTGTAATGCTCGGGGAAAGAGGAACGAGGTAGAAGTGGAAATGGTTGGAGCGGGGGTACTATGGTCTTCTTTGTGAGAAGAAAGGCGAAGACGGTATTTGATCTTGGCTCCGACTTCCTTCATGGCGGACAAGGTATTAAAGTCGTGCTCGTTGTTTTCAAAATGGTGACTGGAAATGGACTCGAAACAAGTTAAGTTTGTAACCTCTCAGGAAGGAGAACAAAGTTTCCATACATGATAGCTATATGAAAACATGCAGTAACATCTCATGTACTGCATTAACTTTTTAACATGGTACAGATAAGTGTAAATGTAAAGTGTACAAGTGAAGTAAAAAAAGTTAACCACAAAATATGTTGTGTATTTCCTTTGTAATGTTGAGTTCTTCCTATTTTTTTTGTAGGTCTAACTTCGCTCCAATAGACCTACAAAAAATTTGAGCTAGTAGCTTGGAGCAAGTAGTTCCATACTTCCATGGAGCTGCTTGTATAAAAGGACCTATAAGAGGAATATAATCATTAGGAAAGACGAGTATGTTAAATAAGCCCAATTAAGCTAACACAAATTCTTATTTCAGACGGACTAATTCCGTCTGAAAAATAAGACGGGATTATGTTGTCACTTTTTGATAAAATGTAACCACAGCTTATATCAACTTGTTTTCAATAGTGGTTACATCTAACTGTAAAGTGGTTACAAAATCCTGTCTTATTGCTTCAGACCAAAATGGTCCGTCTGAAGCAAGACCAACTGGCTAACACAAAAAGCAAGTTGTTTAAATCATTGGAGTAAATTGTAGCTTGAAATTGTTCTAGCTTAGAAAAGGTAAGCTAGTTGTTAACTAGCTTACTATTGGAGATCTCTTATGTTTTCAATCAAATAAAAAAGTTTAATTTAATAATACTTTTTCCATCAATATAAAAGGTAAATAATTGACTGAGATGGACAAAGTAATCGCTATTAATGATGATAAGTATTGTAAAGACGGTAAAAAGACAAATTAAAAGAAAGTGGTAACGAATAAGATATCATCATATATTGGTTTTCAGCAATACACTATGATCTTCCAAAATGGTTCAGCTAATTGTCTCAAGTTCTCAACATATGATAAAACTAACACAAATTCTTATTGAAGATCAACACTATCCGTCAACGCGTACAAGCAACATTTTTATGTCTTAGTCTAATTAAACTAAAATATTAGCGAGCAATTATTGGCGCTAATAATCTAGCAAATAATCTAACATTTGCTATGTTCACAAAAATTGATCCCAAGTTTAAGTCTTCTTAAACCTGCTTCATTTATTCTAATTTTGCACGAAAAAATGATTACTCCCGTCATATTTTCCTGTCATAATACTTTGGGTAGATTTTACTAAGTTAATGATACATTTTAACCTTAATGATATATATTTTTCCATCGATATGAATTATTATGATCACCACACAATCTCGCTACATCCTAATTAGCATTACTATTATTAGTATAGAGAAAACCAAGGGAAAATTAAATTCTGATAATTAGAAGTATGGCTTAATTATCGGCCGAAAAAACAACTAATTATCCAAAATTTCCTAATAATTCATAACTCACAAGACAAAATGCACTGGCGATTTTTACCATTTGCGAAGCTAATAGCCTTTGCCACCCATTTTTGACCAAAAAACACTAAATCACTCTTAAACCTTTTTTATTTTATTTTTTTATTTTTATTTTATATCCTTTGTATGCATTAATTTTACCTTCTTTTGCTTTCCAAACTCCATGTTCTATTGATGGCATTGCACACCTGCATGCCATTTTCCAACAATCAGATATCGATATCGGAGGAGGAAGTACGAAATAAGAAGAAAACATACACGGAATAAATAGATAACATACAAACACGGCGAAAATTAAACAAACATTTTCCTTGCAAATTCACAAGCCCGAAAGACTTTGAAATACGATTATAGCCATCGACCACGACACAAAAATATAAACCCGTGAGACGACTCATGGGCGCGCATGCATTTGGTTCGCTTGTGCGCCCACCACCGTCATCGACTCTTGTAATTGTCATCCTTTCTATTTTGGCATTATCATACGGAGGGACGCAGGCGACTGGTCTAACCGAGTCAGAGTCCCTGCTCAAGTTCAAATCATCCCTTAGCCATAATGAGGCTATTCCAAACTGGGTTCCTTCTAAACCTCCCTGCACTACCAACAACTCTAACTGGATAGGAGTCATATGTCATGGTGGTAAGGTATGGGGATTACAGCTAGAGAACATGCAGTTAGGTGGAAAAATCGACATTGATGCGCTTTCTCAATTGCCGGAACTCAGAACCATTAGCCTCAAGAACAACAACTTTCAGGGTCCCATCCCTGATTTTCGTCGTATAATAAAACTGAGATCTATATATCTCTCTAATAATGATTTCTCCGGGGATATTCCTGATGATGCGTTTGCTGGAATGGATGCACTGAGGAGAGTGATCCTGTCAAACAATGCCTTAACTGGCAAAATACCATCATCCCTCGCCTCACTGCCTATCCTTGTGGAGGCAAAATTAGAGAATAACCAGTTTAACGGCAGCGTTCCGAATTTTCAGCAAAAGCCATTACCAGCCATTAACATGGCCAACAATCAGTTGGATGGTCCCCTACCCCCTAATCTCCAAAACTTAAACCCGAAATTTGTTTCAGGTAAAATGATATCCTATTTAATTGCCTATAGCACAAAATATGATGTTTTTCATTAACAAAAACTTATACATGATGGTCGGTCTTACATGTGAGACCAACCACGTGGGAAATGGGACGACTTTCTCAACCAAAACCTTAAGGGGATGGTTGAGGCTCAATCAATCGTTCTTATACCTTAGACACCCCCTTAAGGGAAAATGGGAAGACCATCTCAGCCAAAAACTTAAACCCGTAACATGTGCCGAGACTCCATTTGTGAGATTTTGGAGGCTTTCAGGATTTACATTTGTGAGAAGAGCATCTCAGTCAAAGCTTATAGCTCAACACAACCCGTAAAACATATAGCTATTAATAAATATTGGTTGGTGTCTTTCATACAAGACTCACTTTTCATTTAACAAAATAATGCAGGCAACAAGGGGTTATGTGGCCCACCGTTAGAGCCATGCTCTGGTGACCAGGGTGTAGGAACTGAAGGGTCAAAAAACAAATCATCAAGTAATTCAATTATAATCGCGCTAGCTGTGCTGCTTGCGCTAGTGACCTTAATGCTGATCGTAGTCTTCCTATTAGTATGTCGAAAGAAACGAAAGGGCGCCCTGTCTAAACAGGAGTCTTTGGCTTCTCAAGACGGGAATTTGATTGAAGAGACTTATGTACCTCCAAGCGAGGAGCCAAAAACCACAAGCAAGAGGTCAACAGAGCCCGGAAAATTGAATTTTGTGAGGGATGACAGGAAGGTTTTTGATCTGTCAGCCCTATTGACGGCGTCAGCAGAGGTTTTGGAAAGCGGGAACTTTGTGTCAGCCTACAAGGTGGAGATATATTCGAAGGAGCTTTTGGTCGTGAAGAGATTTAGGCAGATGAACAAAATAGGAAGAGAAGACTTCCATGAGCATATCAGGAGGATGGGCAGGTTGAAGCATGCAAACGTGTTGGCTTTAGTTGCTTATTACTACAGGAAAGAAGAGAAGCTTCTCGTCTTCGACTTTGTTGACAATGGCACTCTTGCAAGTCACCTTCATGGTAAATATTTTGTATCTCCTTTATTGGATTCTAACTACCAAGGATTCCAAATCACAATTCACGACCAAATCCTTATATGAGAGGGTCTCCCGCTAAGCTATCACGAGACTGATTATATAACAGGGTAGTTATTACTTTATTTCAGGTCACATTTTATTACAAAATGACGACATTTTATTTTAATCAATCTATGTAAAACAATCAATCTCATATCATATATCAGTAAGAAGAAAATGAGATTTGCATTGTTCTGTTTCAGGTAATCGAACCAACAAGGATAAAGGGCTAGATTGGCTAACAAGGCTGAAAATCATCAAAGGGGTGGCTAGAGGCTTGGCTTACTTATACAGCGAGCTCCCGATGTTAGTTGTTCCCTATGGTTACCTAAAATCATCAAATGTACTTCTCAACGACTCATACGAACCCCTTCTCATGGACTATGCCCTCCTACCTTTGATCAACCAAGAACAAGCTCAAAATCTAATGGTCGCTTACAAGTGTCCCGAGTATGCTAAACATGGTCGCATTACTAAAAAAACCGATGTTTGGAGCTTAGGAATTCTCATACTTGAAGTGTTAACAGGAAGATTTCCTACCAACTTTCTTGCAGTTGGAAATGTAAAGGGTGAAAATCTAGTAGCATGGGTAAATGAAATAGCTAGTGCAGAGGAGAAGGGCGAAGACGTGTTCGACAAGGAGATGGGAGGTCCTCAAGGTGGGAATGATGAAATGAGAAAACTTTTGAAGATTGGGTTTAATTGTTGTCATGAGGATGTAGATGTAAGATGGAGCATTAAAGATGCTGTTGAGAAAATTGAAGAGATACAAGAGAAATCTTAAAAATTATATGATAAAAACAAAATTCAAATATAAATTAATTGTAGGCTTCTTGGTCAAAACTAAAACCTGTAAATTTTGCTTTGGATCACTTTTTTTTATGTATATTTTTTTTTTAAAAACAATATATCTCCTTTTTTGTTTAATTATATGTAAAGTATTTGTTATTTAGGGTATTTTAGTCATAATCAATCTCTCACGAACCCTTGGCGGAGAATTAAAGTTTCAACGACTCTCAGATGTTTTTAGCTTATTCAAGCCTAGGATAATCCAATTCGATAATCTTTAAGCTAAGACTAAGCGATTAGTCTTCTAAGAAACCGTCTTACGTTAATTTAATGCTAGATCAACCTACTTAGCTCATCATTCTGCTCGGATACCCTTTTATCCACTAAATTTGCAATACTACCCGTCTACTCCCATATATATTAGGGTTATATATACGGGTCTTATCATAAGCCCTTTCCGTATAAAAATTTGTGAAAGCCGAAGATATCTCACTAAAGTGCGACCCTCACAGAACAATAGGAATCTGAAGTACATAATGAAAACTCGACCTAGTCAAAAATAAATCTCATGTTTAATTATTCATAATACCTTCGTTTCTATCATTTCTCGTTTGTTCTCATTTTTCGAGTTAATACACTTTCAATGTCACAAACAAAAATGTTTACGAAATGCAGGAAAAAGTTACATAGTTGTGTTTGTATTGAAAAATATTATCATAATTCTACTAGTATGGTTTATGAGATATTTACAAAAATAGATGGAGTATCAAAGAAGATATATAGGGTTTTTTTTTGCAAGAGATTTAGAAATTTAATTATTATAAATTAACATTATCATCAGAAGAACATGTCAGTTTGTGCCTACAATCTTCATGTTAAGGTTACTTTATTCACTAATTCTCACAGACGGACTATTCTGTTTGAAGCCTTCAGACGGGCCTTATGTGACCATTTTTATGGTAAAATGTTAAATCATTTACAATGGGTCACATTTAGATGTAAATAGGTCACATATGGCCCCTCTGCAGCCTTTAGACGAAAATGGCCGTTTGAAGGGAGACGTTCTGTTATTTATGACATGCTATTGCTATATGGGTTTCAAACTGCTTCAATAACAATATTTTTTGTGAATTTAAATCCAACTTAGAAATCGAAAATACAAAGGTCAAGGTCGGGTGTAACATTGAGATTTAACTTACTGTACATAATAATATACTCTAAAACTCCAGCTTTCTGTCGGAGCCGAAATATATGATCTTGGAGGGGTAAAAACGTATTTGAATCTGAGACGAAGAGAGTATATAATAACCACATAGATCAAAGCTGTTGGAAAGAAGAGAAATGAAGAATTTTCCAAAATAGTTTGCATTTTTTTAACATACTGATCTAGGATATGAATATGAATATATAATGAGCAACCATGCTATATTTTCATGATTTGGTTGTCAGTAGTATTGTTGCATTGTTGCAGAGCACCACAGTTTAGTTTACATCCTTTTTATATCACTTTCAAACTCATTAAATTGTGTATTCCTGTGATAAATAAAATTTTATCAAGGATTCATTCTTGTACAATTTCAAAATTAAGCATAAGATTAGCTCTAACTTATGTTGCTCGGACTCGGCTAGAAGTATGAAGTATCCGACACGGGTGTGTGTCCTAGTGTTGGATCCGTCTATTTTATGGGAAAAAATCATGTTTTTGGTCTAATATGAAGTGTCCGAGTGTCCTACCCATGACCGAGTGTCGAGTGTCCGACACGGATACACAAGATAATATTGAAGAGTCCGAACTACATAGGCTCTAACACTATGTTTATGATTGGAAAATTTTGACTCTTTTTATCCATTGTATATATGAAATGTGCAGCATTTTATTTTAATATAACTAGATTTAAGGTAGTTGGCTAAAAAAAGAATAAAATTAATGAAAGGGAGGGAGGCAAAAAAATTTCAGGAATATCAATCATTAAAAAAGTTAAAAAAACAGAGAGAGAAAAAATTACAGAGATTAAAGAAGTATACTAAGGACAATAAGGGTGTTAATCTTACATTTCCTGTTTACTAAATAATATTTTTCCCTATTATATTTTGCAAGATAAAGAAAACAAGCAGGAATAACAATAGATGATGTGCTTGATTTTATTTATCTTGTCATAGAAATAAAACATAGGGAAAAATAGATTTTCAGGGATGTGGTCAGGAAAAGGAAAAACAGGAAAAAAGGCGGGTGTGAACGGCGTGGTGGCCGTGGCAATAGACAAGGATAAAGGAAGCCAATATGCTATCAAATGGGCCATTGATAACCTTGTTGGCCGTAGCCGCCCTATCGTCTTACTTCATGTCATTGTCGACCCCTCTTTCACAGGTTTATTCTTGACCCCAACCCTGTTTTTTTTAATGTTATGTTAGCCTATACGAAATGCCGAAATGGGTTTCCAGGCCCTTGTACCACTAAGGCATGCTACATACTTAACTAGAAGTGTGAAAGCACGACAACGTTGACAGGGGAATTATCGATGAGGTTGTCCAGGAAATTTGTTTTACATGGATTATATGTTGTGTTTATATCAACTGGGAATTTTCCATAATTGATGGTTGTAGCCTTGTAGTGTACTTTTTACATACAATATGCACAAAGAACAATTGATAAATGTAAGTAGGGCGTCGAAGGGTCACCTGCAAGGCTGCAACTATGTACTGTGATTTCCTGCCTCCAGAATTTCATTGAACTTCAGCTGTCAAATAGAATTTCCTGCCATGAAAGAAGTCGTTCAGAAATGAAGATTAGCGTATATCAGCCGATCACATAGAACATACATGTTCATGAATAGTTGTACATCCTTGCAGAAGGGAGTAATGCCATCATATCTGCAGCAAGTCCAGGAGAATCACCAAACTACCAACATGTTGACAAACAAACAAGAGATCTATTCCTCTCATTTCGCTGCTTTTGCACACGAAAGGATGTGAGTTTTCTGAGGTTTCAACAGTGTTTTTTCTTTCGACTTCAGATTGTACTACTCCCTCCCTTCATCTAGATTCCCTACATTTCCATTTGACACAAGTTTTCGAAAGGGCACAACTGCGAAGGGTATGTATGTCAAATGGGCAGAGGGTGTGAGAAAAAAAAGAAACCTATTGGACGCCTGGACGGACTTTGGAACCCACGTATCTTTCTAGGGTATTTTTTGGCTTTTCACATTAAAACTGACTTTAATGGTCCAAAAACGCAAAATCAGTGAATCCAAATGAATAGAGGGAGTACTAGCTAGTAGCTACCACGAACTAAGGATACACTTGTTCCTGTTTTCATCAGATACGCTGCTTAGATGTAACACTTAAAGACATGGATGTAGCCAAAGCTTTAACAGAATATGTCAGCTATGCTGCAATTGAGAATTTAGTTCTTGGTGCTTCAAGAAGTAAATTGTTGAGGTAATAACTCCTCACACTACTTACTGTCAATATTGACTCCGCAATTAGTACCTAAAATAACGAACAGCTTCTCAGCAATCAAAAGAATGACTAATAAACAAGATTCTAAACAGCAACAGCAGTAGAGCTTTACTCCCAAGGATACCTGACTGCAACACATATATTATAGAAATGTATTTTAATTTTTAATTGTGATGCAGGAAATTCAAATCTGACGTACCAACTAGTGTGTCAAAAGTAGCACCAGATTTCTGCAATGTATATGTCGTCTCCAAGACAAAGCTCTCATTTATGCGCCATGCTTCTCGGCCAGTTCGCTACCCATCTCCGCTTACTAATCACTTAGAAAATCTGTACAAAGAAAAGCCGAATGTTATTCCTATTGTTGATTCGCCACCAAGACATAGTCTAAGCTTCATAGGTTCGTCTACTGCTGCTACTGCATTACACTTTACTACTGCATCCTTTCAAATCCTAGTGCCCCACAGATTCAGAATCCTTCACGACAAAAAGATGGGATCGAGGCACTTGAATTTGAAGGGAGGGCGCACTACTTTAGAAGCTTCCTAAAAAAATGACCATACATCTGAATGCATGCAAGCAGGGGGGAAGTCTTTTCAAAAATCGCCTAGAGAGGATCGAGATATAGGCAGGTAAGTCTTACGAGGCCTTCAAACTTAATCTCAAGTATACTGAACACTAAACAGCTGGTCATTTCCCGTCAATTATAAGAAAACGAATACAGCTAAACTGTGAAATGCAGCTTCAAACTCGATATTTAGTAAAAAAAAAAAAAAACCTTGAAAAAAAAGCATTCACAAAAATAGACATCAGGTGTTGGACATCAAATAAACTTAGCCTAGATAAAAACATCATATGACTCTGTAATTACATTTTCAGATTTTTGTTAACCTACGTTATTAGACATATAAAGCTGAATCCAATGGTTAAGAGAGATATTAATAATATGACCTAAATATTTAACAAATATCGACTCAGGTCAGGTAGAATAAATGAAAGGCTATTATTCAATGAGATTCCGGAGAGTGATACAGACATCTCCTTTGTGAGCTCGGATAGAACAAGCATCGACCACTTTTCACCTCGACAGTATGATTACATTGATGTATCTCGCACGCCAAGGACATCAACCAGTTCAGACCGAAGTTCTGTATCAGTTCGCTTCGGACAAAGGGCTGATATTACCTCCTTTCGTGACTACTCATTTCTGTCGCAGGAAAGTGGAAGAACCTCCTCAACTGCTTCATCACTGGGAGTAAGCATTTCTCAACTTTAATTTAACATATTATGAGTCACATCATTCGATTAAGGACCAAACAAACTGGAAAGGCTTATACAGTTATACTCCCTCGGTCCCTCTGCTCCGTCAATTGTTTACGGGGAATTTTAAACGAAGGTAAAAAAAACCCAGCAGGGACGGAGGGAGTATTTTTTACATCCGTGAAGAGAGCAGAGTCCTAAATAATTTAGTTCTCCCATATATAGTTGTCACATACACATATAGTTGAGTCACGGTATGTGCCAACATAACCCATAATTGTGACGTTATTGTACATGCAAGTGATTACCATATATGTATCCAAACATATGCAACCACATGTTCTTAAATTGGACACAGGATGACGTAGAAGATGAGATGAGAAGACTGAAGCTTGAGCTCAAGCAAACCATGGAAATGTATAGTGAAGCTTGTAAAGAAGCAGTTCTTGCTAAAGAGAAAGAAAAACAAAAAGTAAGTTTCACCTTCACGGTTTTAGATCTTCAATTGACACTACAACAGCAACATTACCTCCAAACCCAATGGCTCCCGTCTATGTAGGGATTAGGAGGTCGGAACTACGCAAACTTACCTTGTGTCAAAAACACAAAAGTATCAGACTATGCATTGATACATTGCTACTTCACAAATCAGGTTACAAGTAGTATATAGAGTTTAGGAAGCCTTTTTTTTAATCTTTATTCTATCATAGTCCAAAGCCGAAGAATAGTGAGTCTCTGGCCCCCATTGGGGATACAAACATTAATGGACACTACAGGTTTAATTTTCTGAAAATCACACATGTCTAGGCAATGGAGCTCCAACGATGGAAGCTTGGGGAAGAAAAAAGATTGACAGAGAAAGGAACAACCGAGGAAGCTGCAATGATGCTTTCTGAAAGAATGAAAGCTAGCAAGCCTTTAGAGCCAGGAGAAGAAAGAAAACAACATGACGAAATTACAGAGGATAAATCAACTTGTGGTGGAATAAGATACAGGAAGTACAGCATTGAAGAAATCGAATTGGCAACAGATAATTTCTCTGAATCTCTTAAGATTGGGGAAGGAGGCTATGGCCCTGTCTTCAAGTGTTATCTAGATCATACAAAAGTTGCAGTAAAAGTTTTACGGCCGGATGCAGCTCAAGGAAAAACGCAGTTCCACCAAGAGGTAAACAAACAAGCGTTAGCTACTTGATCCGTTTTAAGGGACATTTATTTCAGGTTAGCTATGTAATGATACAAGTCAATCATAAAAAGTTAACAAGAAACACAATAACTTGTTTGGACAGACGGATTTGGAGGGAAGGAACTGTTCGCTTAGTAAGTTGGGTTGGAGGAAAATGGACTGTTCATGTACTATATTCCGTATATCTTCGGCCAGTTCAATTATCCTTTTTACCTCAATTATGTTATAGTCGAGTTTCAGAGTCTTCTAGAGCCGTTTTAGATCCAATTACTAGTCTTCTTTTAAGAAGCATAAATTTATAACAAACAGAACCATAGGAAAGCACATATACCGTGCATTCGCTGATTCTTCTGCCACGTCACAGTCCTTGAGTCTTCTTACTTCAATTGGGCGCAGGTTGAAGTATTAAGCTGCATACGACATCCACACATGGTTCTACTCCTAGGAGCATGCCCAGAGTATGGCTGCCTTGTTTATGAAAATATGGCCAATGGTAGTTTAGATGATCGCCTGTTTTGTCGAGGGAAAACCCCTGCACTTTGCTGGCAAGTCAGGTTTCGCATCGCTGCAGAGGTTGCAACAGGACTGCATTTCCTACATCAAACAAAACCGGAGCCACTAGTTCATCGTGATCTTAAACCGGCCAATATACTGCTAGACCGGTACTTTGTCAGTAAGATTGGTGATGTTGGATTGGCGAGATTGGTGCCCGCATCAGTGGCTGATAATATAACACAACATTGCATGACTTCAGCAGCTGGGACATTCTGCTACATAGACCCCGAGTATCAACAAACGGGAGCGCTTGGAGTCAAATCCGATGTCTATTCCTTAGGTGTTGTGCTTCTTCAACTACTAACTGCTAAACCACCCATGGGTTTGGCTCACCATGTGAATCTTTCTATCGAAAATGGAACATTCCAGGAAATGTTGGATCCTTTGGTGCCAGATTGGCCGGTAGAAGAAGCCTTGAGCTTGGCAAAGATTGCTATTCGATGTGCAGAGATGAGGCGGAAAGACAGGCCAGATCTTGGAAAAGAAGTCTTGCCAGAGCTTAACAGATTAAGGGACTTCGCTGATGATAGAACACCGCCTTTCATGTTTTTTGTCGCTACAGATGCCTCCCCTGTCCGCAGCCAGACATCCATATCACAGGTCAGTGATGAAAATATAAACATAGTTTGGTGACAAAGCAAGACTATCTCATATACATGATTCACTCAAGCATACAAAGATATTTAAATTAAATTAAGACTTGAGACCAACCTATTAACCCTGCAATTAAACGAGAAAGACAAAACAATAAAGATTAGTCTCACACATAACATTGTCTCGTACAAGACTCACCGTAAAACGTAAGCGTGATTCAAAAATGCGAATTCTAATGAGTGAAGCCTCTAACAAAGGAGAACATTACACACATCCCAGCAGCTGCAACCTTCAAAGGCATGACGGAAATAGAATTCAGAAAATAAAATTTGATACAGACTAAGTAGTAATATTACGATTTGTGCTAAATATGTTAAATCTGGATTTGTTGGATAAAAGTTCCATTGTCTGCTTCAACAACAGTGGGTCCCTCTGAATCTAAATGTTATGGAGATTTCTTAACACAAACCAAATTTTGACTTGTAGGAGACTGTAAGTGATTCAGCGTTTGGGCATTCGGCTGCAAGCAGCTCAAAGGCTCCTTCATCCACATCATCACCAACAGGTAAAGAGTAAAAGGCTACCATGCATATACCATGTCATCACAGTCTCCTATCAAAGACAGTATTATCTAACGTTATGCCTTGTTTGTCACAACAACTTACAGGTGAGACATAACGAGGATGGTATTGGTTATCCCATTTCAGGAATTACCAGCCAATATACGACTTTTGCATGATAGCTGCACATATCTATCTCTCTTTTCCCCCCGGAAAAAAGGACAAGTCTGCAGCAAAAACATTTGAGACTCGTATGTTGGTGCAAAAGTCGTCAGTAGACTCAGTACTACAATACTTGCTTCAACTGGTAGGAAACCAATGGTGTAGCTCAGAAAAGCCCTTCAGTTTTACACTGGTGTAACATGTACTATACAAGTGCACAACAGTACTTTCCTAGCTGGTGTAGCAGAAAATTTCGAAGGAAAAAGTGGCATCTAACCCTTCAAGAGAAAGTAGTCCCGGAACCTTAAGGATACGACATAGGATCAATGGATCATAGGTAATATAGTCCCAATCTCTTGATTACAGTTCCACAATGCTGATGAACATGTACAAGTCTAAACCTGGTATAAACAATGATGCACTAGTTTGAGCTCTCTTCAAATTTCAACAGCATAAATTCTGAGTACACAGGATATTTCGTCTATCAGAACATTCAGTTTTCTTAGGTTGTGGGATTTATCTTATAGCATTCGGGATCCCAGGTCAGAACATGGGAAGAAAAAAAAAAGTGGCCATTTTGCCAATTTTTGTACTTAAAAGAGTTACGAGTAAAATATACTGAAACTATAATACTCGTGATCTTTTTCTCCCTCATATCACTCAATTAGCCTTATATTTCAAATCCTCCTAACATAAGAAAGCAAATGTGGCTAATTGACGGAAATAAAGGGAGTAATTTTTTTAAAGAGACGCTGTTAAAATAAATAACCTCGGTATCCCAAAGCACCCATCCTACCACTCATGTAAAAGAAATGTGATTGATGAACACAAAACCGGTGGCGGATACAAATAATAAGGCTGAGGCAAAAATGTAAATAACTAATGTTTAAATTGTAGGAGCGAAAACGCAAGGCAATGCCTGTAATAAGCCTCATTTTGTCATTCTAACTAAGCACAATAGTAATTTGGGAAATTTAACGGAGGCAGCACTGCAGCAGGTAGATTGTATTAAATCAAGATCGTGACGTTAAAAAGAAACCGTGAGAGACCATCTCAGCCAAAACCTACATGGTATCAGAGCCAGGAAGACCAAACGTCACGGATTCAAATCCCAGTAGCCTCCAAAAATCTCACAACTGGAATTTGAGCACGTGGTATGGATGGGCCTGTGCATTATCCACTCTTCAAGCCCAATGTGCATTCGAGTGAGGGCCTAAGGGGGCGCGTTAAGGTATAAGATCATTGATTTGCCTCAACCACCGTCACCTTAAACTTTTAGTTGAGACACAGTTTGTAAAGGTTTTGAAGATCACTATGACCGCAATTTACGGTTTCTTATAAAGAGATGTCGCTATATCAACAATATTTAGCGAGATAAGGCCGTTACAGCTGGTATGCCGTAACGGCCTCTAGTCGGCAATAGAGAGGAAGTTAACAACGTCTAGTAATCAAATATGCCATTTTTGCTGAACAAAAAAGGCGTAGTAAATAATTAGTCACAATTTTTTTTTTTTAAAAAAATCACAACTCATCAACAACATTCAACAGCAATCTAGCAACTTGAGAAAAGTGAAATAAGAGCATAAAATAAGAAATATTAACAATATATATATACCTGAATTACCAGAATAAATCAGGGGGTGTGAGCTAATGTTCTTCTTTCGCGTTTAGTACTTACGAAGTATTAGTTACTTACTCCATGATTTATGAAACCAAACAAGTAAGGTGGTAACTGAATTGGCAAACAGGGTTGTTCGGTCATTTTCTGATCAATTTAAATCGGTTTGATTTTAATTTGGTCGGGTTTAGTTTGTTTAAGCTTCATTTCGATTTCAATCGGGTTTATTTAGGTTAACAATTTTAATCAGTTGGTGATTTTCAGATACGGTCAGGTCAAGTCGATAGTAGTACTTCAGTTACGTTTCGGGTCATAATTTTTTTTACCTAGGGGACTAAAAAAATTGGCTTAGTAAAAAGAATTTAATGAAACAACTTCGAAAGTACTACTCATAAGAGTTTTTACGAGAAAATAAATGTTTTTACTTAAGGTCAATTGGTTCAGATGTATCCAGGTTTGAACATTATGACGGTTATATTGAATTCAATTTAATTTCGTTTCGATTCGAATCGAATCGAACTTCGGGCAGAATTCTGGTTATTCATATTCCTACAAAAACACGTCCAATATAATACGTCTGAGTCGTTTAAACGTCTACACCATACAACGATCTTACACAGACCGGATACGGTCATTTAGAGATCAAACACTAGTTCAAAACTTCAATGCGCCTGAGTTCACCAGCGAAACCAAAACCCACGGGACAACAAAACCTCGCCAAATTCCCTAAACCTTGAAACCAGACATTAATGGCGTTGACGAACTTCATACTGACAGTTGCAGGAGTTAGCGCCGCCGTACTTCTCCTCCGTAGCGACGTCAAGAACTCCGCCACAATCTTCCGTCGTAACGTTCGCCAAATTCGCCTTTGGCTTGAACAAGAATCTCAGTCTTCTTCTTCTAAGTAATTATCTCCTACTTTTAACCTAATTTCGCATTTTTTTCTTTAATTTTAATCATCAGTTTAGTTTTTTGCATCGTCGATTATTTAATCTTATTAATTCCTGATTGCGATTTTATAGCGCGGTTTTGATTGCTATTATTTGCGTTATATTTCGATCGATGAGATGATTTCGGTCAACATTCAGCTCGAATTGATTGATTTATTGATTTGATTATGCAATTGAACTTAAGATTGTTGATTATGTAATCTTATTACTACTTGATTGTGAATTTATAGCGTGTTTTAATTGCTCCTATTTGCGATATATTTCGATAGGTGAGATGATTTCTACTAAATTTCAGCTGGAAATGATTTGGTTGATTTGATTATGCAATTGAAATTAAGCTTGTTTCTGTTTGATATCAAAATTCAGTGAAACGGCTATATAATTTCCAGCAGTTAGGCGACACCTATTGTATTATTACCAGCTCGGCTATTCTTATTACGGTTTGATTGTGAATTCATAGCATGTTTTGATTGCTGTTATTTGCGTTTTATTTCGATCGGTGAAGTGGTTTTGTTCAAAGTTCAGCTTGAAAAAAATTGATGGATTTAACTTAAGCTTGTTTCTTTTTGATTTAGAGATTTATGTGATAGCTTCATGCTATTGTTACCTCTTGTTTCAGCATGTTACAGTCTGCAGAGAGAGACCTTATCAATGAGTGAAGTGACGGTCTGATTAGCGGTAATTAGACCACAGTATAGAAGAGGTGTAGAGAAACGCATCGGATTATTACAAGCTAGGCTAAACTGAGCGACTAGTCATTTTTTTGTAGCTAGAAAATGGTTGCTAGTTTATAAAAACCTATCCTCTTCCATACAAGTAACTTTTTGTAAATTTATGGCGTGTTGTGATGGTTTCGTTGATCATTGAGATGGTTTCGTTCGAAGTTCAGCTTGAACTTAGCTTGTTTCTGTTTATATAGATGTTATTTGTGAAGTTCATGCTTCTGTTACCTTTAATGTCAGCTTACAATTTAGAGACCTTATCCATTAGTGAGCAACGGTCTAAATCGTGGCAGTTAGACCACAAAAGAAAGTAAGTATAGGGAAATGTAGTTTATTATACACATTCGGATAATTTGAGCGATTAGTCCTTTTTTGTGGCTTGAAAATGGTTGTTAGATTGTATTAACCTATGCGTTAGCTTCGAAAAGTGACTTACGATGCTGACAATATGAGTTCCTTTGCTTAATATTCATGTTAATGAAGTTATAAGAAGTCCTCACGTCAAAAGCTAGGAGCTATAGTGTCTTAGGTTAACTGATTTAACTCTCCTCAGATGTACTTTTTCACTAAGCAAGTTGTTGAGTATATTACATTCGTTTAACTCCTATTTCACAACTTTAAGTGTTGGATTCGAGAGTGTGTCGAGTGCTGGACATGACTGATGGATTTGATTCATGTTGCTGAACTAAACTGAAGTGTAGTTGTGCCGTGTCATTTTGGAAGGCTGGAGTGTCACACACTTACACATGTAACACCTAATCACAGTTAAGTGTCCAAGTATCTTAATATACATCTTCTTTCATCTTAAAGTAAATACTTCAAGTGAGTTAAGAGTATATATTTTATTTCTTTTGTCGCTCATGTGCAACTACGACATTTGTCTAAAACATCATAGTACTATCTCATACCTAATTTAGTTGGCGGGCGGTGGGAGGCGGAAGCGAACTGGCTTTCAGTTAGTTATGGGTTTGCTACTGTGGTTATGGAGATGATGGTTTTTCTTTTTGTGATTTGAAGCATCCGTGTGCCATGTAATGTCTGGTTGTACCTGAATAACTGAGTTTGAATTTGGAGCTTGAGATCCTTAGATTATTAACACCTGATTGATGTAGCTGATTTGATGGCCATGTTTGGGCATTTGCATCCTCTTTCAAAGTGGTCTGTAAGCCAATGACTCTTACTTGACTTTCTCGTACGAAAGGGTGTATCGTTGAACTTAATGTATTTGTGCATCTTTGAACTTAATGTGTTTTCATTTACATCTGTTACAATTGTGGATTTGATTGTCTAGTATATTTTGTATGTAGGGTGGGAGACAAAGTTAAACCAAAGGAAATGGAAGGAAAGGTGCATCAGAAGGAAACTCCTAAGGATGATTAGTGCTACGAGTTGTAAGCCAAAGGCAAACCTTCTATGATCTTTCTGAAGTTTCTTTTCTAAGTTGCGTAGGATTTTGTTTAGTTAACGTACACACCTGAAGAACCTGTCGACTGCTCCTTTATTTCTTGTAGAAACTTTTCTATTGATTGCTTCTGTGCATTTGTGATATGGATATATTCCTTTTGAGGCGGTAGTTATTTAAAAGATTTCGTTTGTATATTTTGAAGAGGTGAATCTATTAGCCTATCAGTCAATCTAGTGCTTCTCCAAATCGTTGATAGATCAAAACTGGGAGTTCTTTCAACCATCTTAGTTTTTACGCTCTATTATATTGGCTCCAGTTATGAACAATTCTTTTGGTGGTTTGTAAGAAATGAGTTTTTGACTGATGAAAGCCTGCTTCAATGTTACTTGATTATATCGCATAAATTAAATTAGAAGGTATTGTTTTGGCAAAAACTGTGCTTTGAATCTTATAACATGCATTTGAACTAATGCAAACACTTTTCTTTCGCCTGAAACTCCTCTTTTTCCCCGCTGCTTCCCCCGTCCATTCTTGCATCTCTCTCTCTCTCATCTGAATCACCCATGGGGACTATATTTTTAAACGCAACGGGTATGGTGGCAGTGACAAAGGTGACTGCTGAGTATTGGTAGTCGGTGGGTTTTGCGTTGTAGATGGGGGAAGTGGTGGGTCTGAGGGTGAGGATTCTAAAGGGCCATTTTGGCAAAATAGTAGTTGCATGTTTCCCCTCATCCCGAAATCCCGAAGGATAAAAGACGGTCTCTTGCGGTAGTTAACTCTTAAAAGGACTGTTCATTCTACATGATGTGCGAGATGTGCATTTTGTGACCGTAGTGTCAAAACCATGTAATATGTCGTGCTCTTTATTGTCTGCAGGGTGTAATTTATTTATTGGGTGTAATGGGAGCCACACGCCCACAAGGGTAAGTATGTTGCTGTAGGGATTCAAACCCAAATCGTGACTTCGTGAGTACCACCCTTATGACTTTACCAACTAAGCTAGCTGATATCTATCGTTTTATGAAGGTGTGCGATTTATGGGAGTGGAACAAGCTGAACTTGGCATCTTGTATTTTTACTGGATGACATTCTCAATCTTATAACCATGTCTTTTAGTAGTTTTTGCGCTCTTGTTTCTATATCCGGGAATTCTGTAGCTCAGATAAGTACATAACCCGCTAAAGTAAATCACTTTTTAAAGGTCTAGAATATGTTTGGTGTTGTACCAATTCTCATTGAAGACGAATACTTTTCGTTGCAGTTGCAAGCTGAAGACGGATCAAATGTCGCCATTTTAACGACAAATGTGACCATTTGTCTCAACAGACTGTTATAGTATAGAAGATTGTTCTAGTTACATTTCGTCTTAAATGGGTCACATTTACCCCGTCTTCGCTTATGATGAAATATAACCCGTCTTTAGCAAGACTTATTGTTGGTCTTGATTTGATTCCTTTCCACAACGCCCGCCGCTTTTGGTATGTCTTTTTATGGCTGGATTTCACTTCTATCAACTTCTTATGACTTATTTTTTCACAAATTCTCAAATAAGACCGTTCTCAAATAGAGTTGTACGGTGTATAACGGCCTTGCAATTAGATGCAACCGTCAGCAGCAAATCATTGAAGTTTTGCCAATTCCTTATAAATTGCTACTTATAAATGCAAGTCATTGAAGTTTTGGATAAAATTCTTAAAAAATTGCTACGTAAAAGTTATCAATATATCAGACTTTAGTGCATACAATTGTCGGTTCTTTATTACTGGATTTCGTTGCTGTTGCATCATCCAACTTTGCCGTTGTCTCCTAATCATAAATCTTTACAATTTCTTAAAAAAACTGAATTCAGCCTTTTTTGGTTATGTTGATTGCATGTGACTAGGCATGAATATACAATTCCCTCCTAATATGGTCATGATTTCCCTATAATAACATGGTGGTTTACTGGTTTGCCCCTCAATTAGTTCCTATCTAGTTTAATTTGTATCGGGGCTTTGCCCCTCAATCGTACCAAAAAAAAAACATGGTGGTTATTACAGAGAAATGATAAATTTACTCTTATTTTTATATTGTCACACATATTCATATTAATTAGCTTTAATTTGAGTGACGTTAAAGAAAACGGTAGTGGTGTTATCATCGCCTATATTATATTGTAGCTGTTTTTATTACTCCCTTCTTTTTTTTCCTTCCAATTTGCTTGATTGTGTTTTGTGGTCGTCAAGACAGAATTTTACCGTATTCTTTGACATTTATATTTACTTCTTTTTAATCACCAAAAAAAAATTGATACTTTATGAAATATATTTTGAGAATAAGTGTAAATGTTTTTGTGTACGAATTATAATATTTTTTTATTCTTTTACATACTTACAGTCAAAGTTCGAAAACTCTGACATCCCAATCAAATTGGAAGAAAATTGAAAAATGGATGGAGTAGTCAATAAATTCAACTCACATAAATTTGGAGAAAGTAATAGTAATTTTTTTTGGCATTGGTTAATAATATGAGTCAAATAAGGAGAAATGAAGAGGTGCGTGTGCGTGTTGTGAAAATACCTATATAATTTTATGAATCTAGTTGAGGCAACAACATTATCCTAGTGTCTTCTCAGGCAAATGAAGGGTAGGGGCAGGGACAAATGGACTCTGTTATTAACAATACAAAGAGGTTGACATTGAACAAATTGCGTCGAAAACTGCATCAAATGACTACTACTATACTTTACAAGGAACAAATGAACTCCCGTATTAACAACACAAAGAGATTGACACTAAACAAATTGCGCTCAAAACTACATAAAAGAACTTTTACTTTACAATAAAAGCGACAACCACTTTAGTAAGCTGTTTGAGGACCAATTTCTTACTCTCTAGATTCTCCACAGCACCAAACAATTTTCCAACATTTTTTTTACATTTTACAGTTTTACCCCTGTTCTGCATTTACCCTCTCATGCAGCCACTACTAAAATAGCATCAAGTCTCACCAAAGACGACACTATCCGTCACAAGCTGAAAACGGATAGTGTCCCTCTCACAATATGCAAGTGAGAGGGTAAGTGTAGAGCTCCATTTACCATCCACTTGTCCTCCCCACTAGCATATTGTGAGAGGAACACTATCCGTCTTCAGCTTGTGACGGATAGTACCCGTTTTCAACGAGAATTTGTGCCAAAACAGAATAAGATGTCATACCACATGGCTGAGGATAACTGCTTGAGTAGTTAAGCATGCTGCAGACATACAACATCGGAAATGTGCAGTGCAGGAGACATGTACTGATATACATACTGCAGTTGTAACCTCCCTAGACAGTTGGATGTTTACAGTAATACGTTATCCACTTATGTTTTAGTACACAAAATCTTGGTGTTCTGATTTCTTGGTGTTGTTACAAGTTCAAGTTCCCAAGTTTTTTTACCTCTGTTGCTCTGCTCAATAATTGAATTGGGTGTGACCTCTTGTAAGGTTTCTCTTATAGTCTTATGGCTCTGAATTTCACAAAACTTTGATAGGGGTTACATGTTCACACCCGTAAAGGTGAAAGAAGAACTTTATAACTGTCCGCGTCATATAATAGTATAAAGCCATTTGGAAATGAGCCCAAGAATAATCAGAGCCGAAGGTCGACTTGGGATAGGCAGAAGAAGAAGCATCAGGCACAAGACTTGACGGGTGACGTAGACGGTGCACCAGTCAGTATGTACTCCGTACTTCACGATTAGGGTGAATAAATTAGCATAATAAGGATTACGTTACTTTGCAGAATGCAGCTGCACTTTAATGTGAGGGAGTGATAACGCCACTCGAAAAATGCTTATGCCACTCACTTTTGTGAAAGAATGTTTTTTTATTAATTTAACCAATTCACTCACATAATTGAGTGGCGTAAGCGATTTCCGAGTGACATTAACACTTCCCTTTAATGTGGACCAAAAATATACATACACTTCAGTTGAAAAGAAAACAAGTTAACGTAGGTGCTGCATGTGAGCTGATGAAGGCAAAGCCATAAAAGTTAGTAGCATGATAAAATCAATTGTTTTTTAATTGAATTTTTAACTTTAAATTCCATTATCTCTTAACTTAGCCTCTCTTTACACTTTACAGGCCCTAAAACAGAGCATCTGGTGACTTAGAAAATTTTACAACGACACTTTACATTTGTTGGCATTGGCAATACTCTAACCATGCCAATGGCGGACTTAGAAAATTTTATTTACGATGTTGTCGTACAATTTATCGTAATACTGATATGTTACATGCAGGGGCGTTCTGAAATAAATGGAGGTCATGTGCTGATGTGTACCACAAAAAAATGAGGCCTCTAATATGAATGTACTGTGTGTTCTATGCTTCGAGGTTTGTATTGAATTTTATCAATAAAACATGTAAAATCGGTGACCAAAGCAGGCCGGTTCACGCATAGTACTATGCAAACTTCTCATTACATATTCTAAATTTCTAATACTCTAATTATGTCGCATACCTAGAAAAATTAATTTCTGATGTTTTCTTTATTTAAAATTTAAATTTATAATAATATGTTATATTAAATTTAAAATGGATTCGTATAAATAAGGTTATCCAAAGAAATAAATTAATTTTCCGATGTGTAAAATATACTCCGTACATATCTCTTAATGTAATTCCGCCCATGAATATCACACTTGCCTTTCCTCAATCCTCATAATCTCTATATGAACATCAAGAGTACTTATAATTTATCATGCAAATTAAATCTGTTATATCGATCCTAACTTTGGTGGCACAGATTGGAAAAAGAACTAGTTTTAAACCCGTGCAAACTGCACGGGTATGCTTTTTCAATTTTGTTTTATCGAAAAATGTAAATTTTCTTGATTAAGTTTTTTATTGGTTAATTATCTTTTCTTAAAATAATTATCTATAAAATAATTTTTCAAAATAAAGTGGAAATCTCCCTCCTTTTTGTTCACCAATTTTGAGTTGCAAATGTAAATTCGAGTTATATAAAAGTAATATTTTAGACTTTAGATTTGAATTATAAATTTCATTTGCAATTAGCATAAATGATACGTTATGCAAGGTCGATTGGTCGAGTGGTTATAGTACAATATGTTTTCTTGTTATCTAAATTAGAGTTCATTCTTTCTTTTATGAGTGGGGGAGTTTTGAATGGCCGACTTATTTAAGATGAAACAAAATTTATTTAAATGAAAATTAACACAAAATTGTGAAATAGCACGGGTTTGATCGATAAGCTCATGCCCATGCAAATTGTTAAATCCATTTGTCATGTTGTCAAACTCGTGCACAAGACTCGTGCATGTTTAAAATGAATATTTTGACCTATTTATCATTTAGTACATATTGTTAAACATGTCTGAATGAAAATTTCTATTTTTGACCCGTGCATATTTAAGACGATCAATCAAATTATTGAATATTCAAATTCTTTTATTTTTATTATTTCCTTCTCACTTCTCAAATTACAAAAACGATTAAATTAAAACGTAGGTATACCTACAACGTACTATATATCATTCATAAGCGAGAGCGTAGTTGTGATCGTGGTAATTAGGCTGGTACAATTAAGTTAAGCACATATGGCCGAAGCAACTTTCCCTTTAATGTAGTGTAAATTAAATTCCAAACCTTGGCTTATCTCATTCCCACGCCGCCTCACCCGCAGTATCTCCTCTCTTCTTTTTATTCAACCTCTTTATTTGAGAAACTCAGTTAACCTACATATTTTAATTTCATTTGTTATCAAATTAAATGATTTTCCGAATGAAAATCATCCTTAATGGAAAAATTTGTATTTATTACAATATTACGTGATTAGTACCTCATCCAATTTTGATTATATTATGGTTTGTTTTTTTTTTTTTTTTAAAGTTTCATATCATTTTTAAACCGAGTTTATGTAATTAATTTTATAGAGTTTCATAAATGCATTTGATTTATAACGTATATTTAATATTTACTTGTACTATGTTTCTTTTCCTAAGTATCCATGAGCTAATATATTTTTTTATGTAAAAATCTAGATATATGTTTAGACTTTTTTTTTTTTTTCTATTTTTAGAATTTTTGAATAATTTTTATGATATTCATTACCGTAACATTCTTTTTAAAAGAAATATGCATTTTTGTTATTTAAGCGTCGGATTTTTTTGTACAACCGTAATTTTTTTTTATATTGTATGATGTTTATCATTTTGATTTTATTTTCAGCCACCAACATTGATTTTTATTTTTATTTCTCCAAATCATTATATTTTGTAACAGTTGTATTCTAAAAATTTATGCAAGTAAAATTTAATTAACATTAATGAAAAATATTATTGATTACTCATATTATTATATAATTGATTGATTTTTTTTCACTTGATTATTTATTTATTTGTTATGTAGTTTGTTTTTTTTGTATATTGTTGTATAAGTAAACCATGTATTTAATTGATGTAATTCAATATTGTTTAAACAATAATTAATTCCAATGAAGTAGTGGTCCCTTGAAATTCTTACTTGGATTGATCTAGATACATGGTTGTTGCATTAATAAGTAAGAATTGCTCTACATCTGCCTAGCTAGTGTCTACTACATAACAACGCAACTTTCACGATATTTTCATCATTTGAAAATAATTTTATGCCATCAGTAATTTTTCTCAAGTTTTTATCATTTTTTCGAGTAGTTTATTCTATTGTTTTTTATTTTATTTGTGATTACATTATCTTTTTTTACAGTTCGGTTTACTCCGTATGATAGTCTATAATTATATAAATAATTTCATTTGAGTCGGTTGGATGGTGTAAGTAATTAATTCACAACCTAAGTAGTGGCCCCTTTAAAAGTCCTTCTTTTAAGGAGAGCATGCCAAGTAAGCTTCTTGGTTGTTGTTTTAATAAAGAAGGATGATTATCATGTGTAATAAATATTTAAAAGTGACAAAAGAATAATATCAATCAATGATTAATTGATGCAATTGTAACAACTAGAAGCTTAATAAATCATGAAAAAAGATTGCTACCATGTTAATTGGTTTGACATTTCTTGTATAGTTGTATGTATGCATCTTGCACAAATATACATGGTGCATTGTCATGAAGTAAGTCTACAATATCATATAGTACTCCATTACTAGCTTAGGGTGACACCCGGTGATACCAGACGGTGATACCAGATATCAGTACCACTCTCTCACATATCCTTATGTAAAGTCATTATTTTAGTAATTCTTGTACAATCCGGGGACCGATATCTCATTTTAAACTTTTTAAAAGTTATTATAGACAACCAACTATTGCCATTTGATGACTAGTTGACTTATTAAAAGAAGTTAAAGTGTTAAAAAAAACAACAGTAAACTTCCAATAGCTAATTAAGATTCATCATGACTTTTTGGCTAATAAAAGCCTGTTGTTTGATTCCTTCAACTTTCATATGATGTTGAACAAATAATGTCAACGTAATAATGCAATAAAAAAATGTATAAAACATAAAACACCATTAATAATAATCTTTGAAACATTATGAATGACTGATCTCATTAAAAACTCATCAACCATTACAAACTCAACAAATTAAATATTATCTCTTCTATTTCGGACTAATTAAAATACACGTCAGCTAGCTCAACCGATAAACTCAACCAACATGTATACCACCCATGACTCCATGAGGCCAATTAGGTCAGCTAGCTCAGCTGATAAACTCGACAGAAATGTACTTGTAATGTAACACGACTGTGGTTTGCATCCATATTGTCATCATATCGCCCTCACGACTTCCTTATAATCCGAAAAATATAACTTTGTAAACCAAAAAAAAAAATGAAATTTTCTAAGACGAAATAAAATAAAATTTATCTACACAACTGAGGGTAAGGATGAAGAAGTTGATCAGAAACATCAGGAGAACAACACCCACTTAAAGAAGCACTGTCATTACCACCATGAAATTGTTGGTAACAATCAAAATGATCATCATTGAAGAGTAATTCATCATCATTATTATAATTATCCCTCTTTTGTTCTACCATTTTCAAAATCTTGTCGAAAAGCGCTACGTCGCAAGGGATCTTAAGGACACCTTCTTGTTGAAAACCAAACTCTTCTTCGGCTTCTCTTAGTAGAATACCAAATGCTTGATGCCCTAAGTAATATGTTGGGATTACATATCTTTTGAGTTCTTTACCTACGCACAGGGGCGAACTTACACTGTAGCAAGGGGTAGCAGCTGCTACCCCATCCAAAAAAAAAATATGATAAAAAAATTACTCACTCCGTCCCGGTCATTTGTTTACCATTTCCATATTTGGGTGTCTCATTCATTTGTTTACCTTTCTATATTGAGAAGGCTTTTGATGAGTAATTTCATCACCCAATGGGACTATTGTCCACTTGTCATCTTATGACACTACCCACAAATGGTCCCCTCCCCTTTCCTTGGTCTTTGTGCCAAAAGCAAAGGTAAACAAATGACCGGTACGGAGGGAGTACTTGCTACCCCAATAAATTAATTTTATGCTATTATTTAGTAATTTGACAAGTTATATTTCCACAAAAATAGTTGTGTTTCCTAAATAAACTCAACCATATTAAAAAAAAATTATAATTTCCTATTCAAAAGATAACTTACAGTATTTATTCCTAAAAAAACTCCACCCATATTCTATTTGTTCTAAAAAAAACTGGTACTTTGACTACTTGCCGAGTTGCCTACTTGCCTGATTCTTCTTCTTCCTTCCCGTCTTCCCGATCCCGCGCTATTGAAGCTATAATTTGCCATTAACGATAGCCAACAGAGCTTCCTTTGTTTTAAGGTAATTACTAATTATCATCTAATTGTTTTGAGGTTGAGTTAATTTTCTGATTTGATTTGAGTAATAATAATTGTTGATAGATGAAGTTGAAATTAAGGGAATAAAGAAAGGGAAAGGTAGAGCCGTAGAGAGTAGAGACTCAAAAGATAAATATGGATTGAAAAAATAAAGTGAATTGCAGAGTTGAAGTAGAAACTTAGAGACTTAGAAACTTAGGGTAGTAGACTTGCAGAGTTGCAGTCGAGATAATTATGGTCTGTGGAGGCGTGGTCCGTGGGCATTGGTAAATGGTAAAGCCCATTTGCTTGGCAATTGTAATTTGTAACTTGTATTGAGTTTTGTTTAAGACGGGTATTGTCCGTCTTAAGCTAAGACGGTCAAATACTACTACATAATTGTACTAAAATAATTTTTTTGTTATTTTCTAGGCAACAAGTTAGATAATTTGATAATTTTTAGTTTGGAATTTATGACTTTTATTTATTATCTAGTGGTATAATTTTTTTTATAATTATGACGTATATTTTTTTCCGCTACCCCATATTTAAAATCCTGGGTTCGCCCCTGCCTACGCATACAGCTAAATACCCTTTTGGTACGTAATCGGTTGTTGAAACAGAGGAAACGGAATTATCTGAAAAAGATAACGTCTTTTTCAAGAATTTTATTCCTTTATTCGTTCCTCCGCAGTTACTGTTATTACTGTTACTGTTACTGTTACCGTTGTTGTTGTTGTTGTTGTTGTTGTTGTTGTTGTTTGAATTATTTGTTTTCGAACTTGCATGAGCAAGTTTTCTCCATTTTTTGAGGATTTGTTGAAGCCTAACAATTTCTCTAATTTTGTTAGACTTTTTTGCATCCATAATTTTATTTTTATTTTTATTTTTGGGAAATTTTTCTAAGGAAATGTAGGGAAATGTTGGTGTAATGGGCTATTGGTGGAGCAACATGTTAAGGGACAATATATAAAGGGAAAAAGGGTTGAGTTTATTAATTAATTAAAAAAGTAGTGTAAGAATATTTTAATCTACCTGCTAAAGTGATATTTTAATTTTATTAATCAATTGGTGGAAAATGGAAATAGTGGAAGTTTAGATTAGTTTTATCAGTTGGTGT
This sequence comes from Heliosperma pusillum, assembly GCA_022085475.1. Taxonomy (NCBI): domain Eukaryota; kingdom Viridiplantae; phylum Streptophyta; class Magnoliopsida; order Caryophyllales; family Caryophyllaceae; genus Heliosperma; species Heliosperma pusillum. The sequence goes on along the minus strand of JAIUZE010001820.1, from coordinate 3,548 downwards.
TGCAACTGCCTCAAGACTCGGAAAATCAATCAGGGGAGTTTAATTTAGTGTTTCAATGTTTATGACTTTCCAGATTTCATAACAACTTGGCACTTGGGCCCCCTTGCTAGATAGGTAGGTAGTTTAAGGACCTCCGGTATCGTTGTGTAAAACCGTCTTATTGTCTTATACGGAGTATAAAGTGATAAAGAGGATTACGTATTAAATCAATCAGGGTTCAGAGGTTTCTCTTCCTCGGATGTTACGTATATTTATTGGTTGTTTTGTGTTAATTCGTGTGGTTGTGTAGGTCTCGATTGCGTGGTGAGGGGTAGGTTTGTGGTGTTGGGAGGGATTGGATGCATTGGTTCTCTGTCTAGTCCAACACAGAGTTTTAGCCTATTTTTCGTGATGTTGTTAATAGTATTCTCCTTTTATTGGAGACTTACCAATGAGATTAACTTTGTTCTTCGTTTTCCTTGTGGTATCTTCGATCTCTTTCCGTCAAATAATCTCATATATGGCATGATTAGTTGCTCAGACTCCATAGACGTTGAAGTTTACTTTCTGTGGAATAATGGCCTCTCAAAGGCGTTGTTGCAAGTGACTATGATTTTGGTCGTCTATGTTGGTTTCACCACGAATCCTCCTTCGAGGTTCCTGACTCGGAATTTGGTTGGGTTGTGGTTGGGGGAGGGGGGGGGGGGCTCTTATGTTATCAGTCTATTCGCTTGGTCTTCAAACAATAGAGATCGATCACCACGATGTAAGAAAATATTTTTCGCTTAAGACAAGCTTGTTCGACTCATTCTACCCCTTTCATTTCTACGCTCTTGTGGCGTAAGTCCCCCTGGTTCGTTTCGTTGGCCTACGAGAATTAGTATAGTGTTGATGGTTTGGACGGTGTTACTACCACCCTTCACCAGATTGCGGTTGTCACCGGTCGTACCACTAGTCATTTGGATACGCTAGTTTTATTAGGTTTATATTTGCTTTCATGTTGTATATCTCTAGGCTCAATTATGGCTCCGAAAGACAAAACAATATGTAGTTAAGTCTTTTTTTTTTTACTATTGCCAAAAAGAAAAGTTAATTATCATTGTTGTTTGAAATTTACTTCATACTTTTGAAATAATGATACTTATCAAATTAAAAGCTTGACACAGCAAGCCTATAATGGCTATAATTTACTTCTCTTCTTCAAGATGTATGGGACACTCTCAGTTTGGATTGTATTATTCGACTGTAGAATTGGTCTCTCTTTAGACGGATTATTTTTCGTCTGAACCAATAAGACGAGATTTTGTACCCAGTTTACAAATAATAGTAAGCACGTTTGGAAAACAAGTTACTATTAGCTACTCCGTATAACAGTACCTGAATCATATCAATTACATTTGACAATAAAATGGGTACAAAATCCCGTCTTAAAGTGTAGACCAAAATGAGACCGTCTGAAATAAAAATTAGCGTCGACCGTAACTTATACCAACAAGTTGCTTTGTCAAAGCTCGACACAGTAAGCCTATAATATTCAACTCACATGTAGTGATATTCGTGAAAGCCATAATCTACGGAGTACAAGTTTGTACAATTTACAATATACTGTTACAATATACTGTCTTAACAGTTTCAGACATTAATATCCTACATATATATTGTCAAATATAAGTCCCCCTTCACCCCAACTCATTTGTGACGGTACGACCCATCGCAAGCTTGCGATGGGTCAACTCCCCCTCATAAAGAATAAGTGAAGGGGCAAGTGGGGGTAAATGGATCCCCACTTACCTTGCCACTTGCTCTTTGTGAATGGGGTTTGACCCGTCGCAAGTTTGCGACGGGTCGACCCGTCACAAGTTTGCGACGGGTCGACCCGTCACAAGCAAGACTTATTGCCTCTTTTTTGGTGTCCATATTCAATTTCTTGTAACTAGTAAGTCTTTCTTAAGACGTGTACTATTCGTCTAAAGTTTAAGACGGGTGAAATACTACCAAGTGGTAGTAATAAAGACAAAACTTTTGGTATTTTCTAGGCAACAAGTGAAGTGATTTTGTATGTATTCGATCCGTCTTAAGCTTTGAGACGGGTATTAACCGGTTGAAATGAGAATTTGTGTCTTGTAAGAAGTAATTCTCTAGGAAAACTATTTTACAATATTACATTCAAAATCATAAAATAAAAGATCTTAATGTCCTTACTAAAGAAAGTGGTGATTGACGTAAATTATTTTAGTGGGTTTTCTTGGAAAATAAGTACTTGGTTTTATGCGTAGCTAGGTCTCCTGTGACAGACTATTTAAAAATTAATGAGAAAATGATACAAAAAGTAATAAAACTGGTATACATAGGGCATTAATAAAAAATTATTACAAATATGATAAAATTATTTAAACGAAATGAAATAGACATTTCAATCACATGCGATAATAAAAGGGATATGGAAAAATATATAAAGAAGTTCATCAAAGTGGTCTCTCATAAGTCCTAAGTCCTAACTAAATACTCCTTCTAAGATCTTTTTTAGAAAACTTACTATTAAACTGAAATAACTCGATTCTTTAAAACGTTATTTTATGTTATAAACGAATCTTTTTCCGCCATCGACTACTCGAAGATTTGCAAAAGAATTGCATAATGGTTGGTACATTGTATTTGTACTAACTTCTAATTTCTAATTAAATAGCCTAAGAAACAATGATTTTTCATCTTCAATAGGCGTGGACTTTAATTCGTCATTTTCTAGACAAATGTTCGTTGTTTCAGCCACATTTTTGTTTTCTTCTAGGATAATTAGGTATTATCGTTATCTGCTTTCACACAAGTAACCACCATGTAGAAATGTTCAATAGGTCTTGCTTAAGACGGGTCGGATGTAACAACCCGAAAAGTACCCAATTTGCTTAAGCAATAGCTTATGGATACTTTTCAGTAGAACTTAAGTTTTTAATATAGGAATTTTTGTTCCGAGTCGTATTTTGAAATTCCGCGTTCCGCGTTCGTATTTGGAATTTTTGAGAGATTTCATGAAAAGACCGTTGTTGGTCGTCTTTGACTTTTCTTGACTTTTAAACCGTCTTTGACTTTTTCTTGACTTTTTAAAGTCGTCATTGACTTTTTATTGATTTTTAAGTCGTCAGAAACTTTTCTTGACTTTTAAGTCATTTTTTGACTTTTCTCGACTTTTAAGTCGACTTTGACTTTCGTTGACTTTTCCCGACTCGTCTTGCGATTTTGGAAGACCGAAATTTTATTTAAAAAAATAATATTTTTGATTATTTTTATTTAGATTTATTAGAATTTATGATAATTTAATAAAATTATTTTGAATTTATTCGGAATTTATAATAAGGTTTTACGGTTTAAACCCGGGAATCATTTAACTATTCCCGACTCATCGTAAATCCCGAAACAAATCCGAAACTCGACTTTGGCATGAGTCACGCGCCCCTGTCATCGTTTTCCACTCACATTAGATATTTTAATTCTTTTGATTAAACTAATAGGAATATCTTAGATATTTTCAACTTTATCGATCCGTCAACTTAAACGCCGCAAATCGCTTCAAA